>CALZFC010000328.1:985000-1042500 GCA_945643635.1 Allodiplogaster sudhausi | reverse complement strand
CGCCGTAGTAAAGTGTCGCTTTTTGAGGGGTAATCCTGAGGTTGTTACCCATGAGGGTAAAACCATTACCACTCAGTTTCGCCGGGCATTATCCTGAGGGTAATGTCAGCTGAAAGATGCTATCTTTTCCTTTCGTATATTCTTTGCTGCTGTCATCCATCCCTCAGTCATCCCTGCTCCATTCCTGCTTCATCTTCATTCTTCTGTCGCTCCTATTTTGGACCATTCCGATGCGGACTACAACTACACCTTGCTGCAGCACACTTTATATCCATCATTTTCTTATTGGAAATTCACCTACAGCAAAAACAGCTATTTGTAACATTAATGTTATCAAACAGTGAATGAGAAGCTAATGGATGGGTCTAAACAAGAGTGTACATGGAAATCAGCCTTACAAAAGAGAAAAGAAGAAAAGAGGAAGAAAAACAAAAACACAAGAGGAAAAATCTGCGTATAATACAGACTAAAATGAGCTATTTGTTTTCATTAAGTTGAACATTATCCACGCCATCACTAACTACCAAGTTACAAGGAATATCCTATAATAAAGTCGCTTTCTAGCACAAGAACTAGTAACTGTGGCAAGGAACAACAGACTCTGAGCTGCTGGCTCTTTCACTTTCAATATGTTCCTGAATCCGCAAGCTTAACTTATACCAAAAGAAATTAGATTGGCCTAAATTGGTGTCAGTTGTGGCGCTATTCTAAGAAAAAGACACATGACCAATCACAAACAAACTGCAAACAATCCCCCAATATGTTTAAGGTTTTCATTTACGAAATAAGCATAAGCAGAATAAGAACCTGGGCCTTCTCCTCTTCGTTCAGCTCGGGCAGATTGGCTGGCGCAGTTTCTGCTGCAGGCCTCCTTCGTCTTGTCGTCACTCACGTGATGGCATATATAAAAACAATAAAGCCTAGACTTAGCTGTAAACGGCAATTAAAATAACATACTCATAATGAAATTACATTACTATTACAATCCAAATGCTAATTTAGAGTGAATCTTTCATGGTTCATGACAGTACGCCGTTACTTTTACCACAAATACTATATTCGTAATTTGGAGCTGGACGATGAAAGGTAAAACGGTTATGACAATGCGCATTGGCATAACCATTTTACACATGAGGTTGATCTCGTCTCCAAGAATTGCATGCTCTCTCGGCCTGTCCTCGTTACCCAAACATTACCCCACAGCCTTTTCCATGTCATTACCCATGAGGGTAAACAATGGTGGCATGCTAGACAGTACGAGAGAGCACGCTCATGCTAGAGATTCAGACAGATTATCCTCATGGGTAACATCCTGAGGATTACCCCTCAAAAAGCGAGACTTTACTACGGCGGCTGAAAAGCGTCTAAAGCGGACATCGATTCATGGAAGACGCATTTATAATTAGTTATTTAATTAATTAATCATTCATTTTCAGGGTATACAGAGTTGATACGCAAAATATTTCTCTCGCCTGAGCAGCATAGCAGAGCCCGCCAACAATTCCAGCAAGTTGCGTCTGTTGAAGCCAGTAGTAGAAGGGAAACCTGTGCAAGATATTGATTCATTTATCAACATCTAATCGATATACATTTTTAACCTATTAAGCATAAAATTCACTGTCCTTTATTAATATCGATTATCGCTTAATTTCACTTTTTAAATACAAACATACAGTTGCCTCAACGAATGCCTCACCATGAAGGCCACGACGTGAACTGCATGAAAATGAGCGTTGTCATGTAAACGAGAAAGTCCTCAAATAATTTGTCATTAATAAATGGTGAAAATATGCGGACATTTTTTCCAGCAGATATTCTTTTTACCACGACTCCGCCAATGATAACGATGAGAAAGATGTAGTTGGAGGCGTATTTTCGATCGCCAAGAAGACGGAAAAAGACGAAGAAAGAGAGCGTTTTACCATTCAGTTCGTAAGTATTTTTTTTTCAACAAATGTTTTTGAAGAAGTATTAATAATTGTCCATGCAAGCAACTGCATTGACAATTATTAATATAAAAAATAATGAAAACAATTTTGAAGCAAACCTCATCCATCACGCAGCGACTTGCTGACGAAATATTCGAGTTCACTATTCAGCTAGTCTACGAAGTTTCGAGACTAGTCTGATATTGTTAGAGTTTTGACGAGTTGCTTTCACTCGGCTCGTGAGAATGATCTGCTCCCTTTTGTCGCATTTTAATTTTATCTCTACATTTACAGATTCGAGGAAGTTGAATTTTGTTCGCTTTTGAACAAGACATTTACTTATGAACTTTTTTTTAAAAGCCATTCCATATTCTGATAAAGTACATTCTTATTATAAGCCCAACGGCACTTATCCTGGGGAATGTCAGTTCGAATCTCTTCTCGGCCTTTTGGGCAAGATCAAAGTGTAGATATAAGAATGACAAGGTACAACTAAAGTCTAACCAAAATAGCGCCAGCTCTCGGCGCTGGCGCCAAATTATATGCGAGTGGGAAGAATATGTACCTCCAGACATATGTCATTTTGTTTTACATTTGAGTGAGACAGAGAGAGAGAGAGAGAGAGAGAGAGAGAGAGCGGGAACGAAAGATTGGGAAAATATTTTGGGAAAAATATTCTGGCAGATTTATATCAAATCTGCCAGAGTATTTTTCCCAAAATTTTTTTCAAACTGCAGTGTGTACTGAAAACAGAAGTGTGATTTACTTAAAAATAGCTAGCATGAAATTGAATGTAAAGGTAGTAGGAAAATAGCATAAATATATAGTAGTATAAACAAATAAATTATATAAATCTCGTTCTCAAACGGATTTGTTTTTCTTATTTATAAGTTTGTTATATGAAACTTTTGTGCCGTAGTATTTTAAATAATACAATTCATTCTCTCGCTTGGAATAACATGGGTGCGGTAGGTTCATGCGCGTTTGGATGAATTCAGGATTTCAATTTCATTTCTACTTTTCTTGAGCTTGCTAGCCGGTCAGCTTTTGCTTTCTCTCCTTTGAGAAAGCCTTTGTTCCGTCGTTACAGTTCATCGTGTCGTTGTTTGGCTTTTTTTCCGTTTGCACAAGTGATAAACTCGTTGCTGTCTGCCCTTGAAGGCTTAGCAAATTAGGTGTGAATGATAGCAACATACATATGTATGTACATGCACACATTCTACACACGTGCTTGTAGAGAAGGTGTTCCAGGTTCTTTCCTTTAGCTGCACACAGACATCAACACAATTATAAACGGCAACACATTTATTGAACGGTCAGTGGCAGAATGTGGTTTCGAAGGAAGAATGAGGGAAGCAGAGGGGCTCGTATCGCAGGCGAGGGGCGTGGCCAATTGGCTCGTTCGCCAGAACAGAAGATTCAATTCACAATATAGAAGGATCCGGCTATCTCTTCGTGGTCTGCCTCGACCGGATACGGTAGTGCCGATTGCGGCGGAAATAATTGCGAATTAAAGGAGCACGAATGTGATTTTAATAGTTGCATTTTCAAATGTGTGCAAAATTGCAGATATAAAATATTGTTATTAGGCAGTCGTATGCACTCGATAAATAAATAATCAGCATTAACTTTCTCGAGACATAATAAGTTTGGACGATAAAAGTCATCGTACTTGAAACTGTTGCCATCTGCACAGCAACACCAATTAAGAACAATGTTGTGATCGGGTGACCTTGTGGCGGTCTTCTAGCTGCCGTATTGTAGTTTAGGGACAGATACACATTGTTACTTTACAGAGCTTTATTCTAGGTAACTTTGTTACGTATTTATAAGAGGATGATAAAGAGAGGGGGCAGGCCTTGGGATGGGCAGCCTTCGCCTAGGCTTAGGGGCTGACTCTGGCGAACACTGCGGCAGCGGAGACAGTTCTTCGAGGTGTGGCCTCCGCAGCCTCGGTCGGCTGCTATGTAGGCTCCGGGCATGACAGAAGGCACAATGTCGGAACAATCTTGGCACAATTTTGAAGCTATTGGGGCCCTGTTAATTTGGAAAACTGCGTACGAGTGCCATTGAGAAGGAGGAAAATTGAAAGAATTTTAATTTCCAGGACAAAGAGAACTCGTCTGACAGGCTGTCCGTGGCCTTCAGGGGTGCGAGAGGCTGCCATAACACACGGAAAAGGGAAAGAGATTAGGGAAGCCAAATCGAAAAAGAGCCAATTTGCCAAATAGATCAGCCGCATAAATTGGAAACGAAGGAGAGAACACTGAACCCGAGGCACATCATAATTAACTTGAGCCTATGGATGTATGCAACTGCACAGTGAAATTAGAGATATAAATAAGAGCACAGCAAATAGAGTCTTCTGAGGAGAGAGTAGAAGAAAAGACGCACAGGGAGAGCGAGAAAGATTATGGAAAGAATAAGAGAGTGAAATCACGAAGGCGAGGCGAAAGAATAGATAAAGGGAAAGAAAGGAAGCATAGAAAAAGGTATGGAGCGAGAAAGAGTGAGAGATTTGAAAAGAAAGATATGGAAATAATCGGAGAGGTAGAAAGAGTGGCAGCGAGAGAAAACGGAACAAAATCTACAAAGAGTGTTCACCGAAGACGTATATAAGAATGAATGTAGACTGGCTCCATACCATTAGCGACCGTTCTCCTTGAATTATTATTAGTGACCACGAGGGAGATGAGAAAGTTCCCCGTTGTCAGAGGTCTTTGGGCGTTGCAGTAAATGTCTTCATTGCATATGATTTTGGTAGTGTCGTTTTTCCGTAGAAAGAGATGGAGATGGAGATGGCGCCCTGAGGAGGGCGGTTGGATTCTGGAGAGAATGCAGGGGAGACGCCATGATGAGATGGAGCAACTCGATGCGAATGTGAAATGTCTAGCTCAGCCAGCATATGCTGCTCAACTCGAAGTTCATAGCTAATTAAATCCATCTGCAAATTGACATGTACATAGCGCCTAAGGTCAGATAAACGTCCAGCACTTCATAATTGACTACGAGTGAAATGGTGAAAGATGTAAAATGTTGTGTCCGTCCACGAGAGGGACAGAGAGTAGAATGTGTGAAGACGCGAGGCGAGGCGGGAGAGAGGTTTATCAGAGAGAGAATAGAAGACCGCCGCTTTAGATGAGAAGATGAGAGCGAAGAGATGAGAGCTCGCTAGCTAGGACTTATATATGCGAGTCTCACGTAAGCTAATATGCTAATATACAAACAATGCCACGTGGACCAATAGGCGAGCACCAACGTGGCAAATACAAACTACAGTGGGCTATTAACAACTAAATGCACGTAGCATAACACGTGTAGATATTCACTATCTACACAACACCTCCCCACTAAGATTGAAACTTTCAATCTTACAAACAATACAAAACATCAATGGGGACAATAGAGTTATTGGTAACTCTTCAGAGAGGGGTTGGGATCCACTCGCTGATTAGGACGTCGGTTTCGCTGTGGCCTTTGCGATGTGACTGCTGCTTGGCTCGCGCTCGATGACGTTGAGTGGCTCGTCTGGACTGCGGATTGTGCCGGTGCCACGCTGCTCGAGTTGTTTGTCGTCGCCGCGCTGCTCGAACTGCTCGGGATCGTCGTTGCTGCACTCGACTGGCTCTGCATCCTTGAGCCCAACATGCCCATCAACACGTACAACGGCATGCTCATCTGCACTGTCTCCGAAGCAAAATCTCCGTGGTCTTCCACCAACTGATTTGCTCGAGACTTGATCACTCGACCGTTCTCCAGCATAACCAAATAGGCAAATCTGCCTTTGTTGCCAACAATCTCGCCAACAAGCCAATTCCTTCCGTCTAACTGAATGCTTGTCATGAACCTGACCTTGTCGCCGACTGCACATGACTTGGCCTTTGTTCTCTGGTGCCAGTCAAACTGCTTCTTATTGCGCTCATCAATCTGCTCTGATGGCACAAACGGCTTCAACAAGTCACCTCGTGTCCTTCTCGACTTCTTTCCCAGGAAAAGCTCTGCTGGGCTCTTTCCTTTCCTCTTCACACAATCACCAGGGCCGTCAAGGCCCAGCAGGGATCTTGCTCTTGCCAACTTCCTTGTGGTTACTCGGCTTGCTGAGAATTCTGTGGACTTGAACGACAGGCGTTTTAGTCTCTCGTTTCTCCAGCTTGATCATTTCCAGCATTAAGATGAAATCCTGGCCAAGCAACGAAAGTGGCTCTTCTGTCACGTAGACAGTTCCCTCGGCACTTCTTCCACCATACTGAACCTTTGCTTTAAAGCGTCCAGTGAGAGCGAGCTGTTCACCACACGCTCCGATCGGCTTGCAGTTCGCCTTCTTGCACTTCGGCTTGCCGATGTAGTGATATCCGCACCGGTGTCCACCTGCATAGCGACTTTGGTGCCTTCCATCACAACATCCACTTCAAATGACTTGTCTCGCACAGAATTTACGATGATCGTAATCATTCTCGAGCTCTCCTTCTTATTCTCCTTCCAGGAAGTGTCACTCTCAGCTTCGTCGTTCCGACAACTTGTGCTTATATGGCCAATCTGGCCACACGCATAACACTTCCGATCCTTGAACTTGCAGTTCTCCTGAGGATGCGCACCACCACAGCGGAAACACCGCTTCCGGTTGCCATTCTCCGCCTTCTGCTTGGTGTGCCTCTGTTGCTTAGCGACAAAATGCACCGCCGCATTCTTGCCCTGAGCCTGCACCGCACTGCTCTTGTTCCTGAGAATTGCGATTTTATCGCACTCTTGTACCAACTCTTCCATCGTCATCGACTCATTCCGCTTGATCTGTGACAACAGATGGAAACGAGTGTACGAAAGACGAGGCAAGTCCATGGCCACCATGAAGAACATGGTCTTCAGCTGCTCATTCGTCAGTTCGGCCATCTTGGCCTCTTCGACTGCTTTGTTCACTTCGGCTGACAACACTCTGAAATCATTGATTCCAGACGTGCTCATTCTCAAATTCAACAACGACAACCTCTTCTCGAAGTCCGTCTTGTAATCTCCGAACAACTTCTTCATCCTCTCCACTGTCTCCTGGAGGGTGAATTCAGCAGCTTTCCTCGGTGCAATTGAATTCGTGTACTGGGCATCCACCTTCTCGCTGACCTTCCGCATCAGCATGAGCACCCTCTGCACTTCCGAGACATTCGCAGCTTCCCGCTCGAATATGTCCTCGTACTTCTCGTACCATGCATTGAACGTACATCCATCCTCCGGATCGTACTCAAACACCTGGATGTTCTTCTCCAATGCGTCAATCGACGGTCCAGCCCTGGACGTGTCGCTCTACTGTCATCCTTCTTCAGTCTCTCCAGCAACTGCTCCACCAATCTTTCATGGCTCTCTTGTTGCTGTCTCATCCGTTCAGCGCTCTCTTCCTGCTGTTGCCTCAGCAGCTGAGAGCTGTCCTCCTGTTGCTTCTTCAGCAACTCCAGCAATGCCTTCATATCCTCCGACAACTTCAGTGAGACAAAGTTGCCTGGGGCACACTTTCAGTACGGGCTACCTTCTCACTGTTAGAGTCCGAAACTCTCTCCAGTTCAGGTCTGGCCTCTCAGTACTGTCACTGATCTCTTCCAGTGGTACAGAGTTGCTTACGCACACTCTCAGTACGGGCTACCTTCCTGCTGTTAGAGTCCGAAACTCTCTTCAGCTCAGGTTCTGCCACTCTGCACTGCCACGTCACTTCTATTGGAACAGAGTTGCTTAGAGCACACTCTCAGTACGGGCTACCTTCTCGCTTTTAGAGTCCGAAACTCTCTCAAGCTCAGGTCTGGCCACGCTGTACTGCCACCTTACTTCTCTCCTCGGTGCCTCACACTCCTCCCCTTCTCCGCCTGTAGATCACCAGCTCGCACACAGCACCACACCACTCCGCACCGGGCTCCACACCACCACTGCGCCACAGCAATGCAGGCTGGCTACGCCACCTGCACGCCTCCTGTCCTCCAATCCCACGCTGCCGATTCCGAATTAACGGAACCGCGCCACACGTGCGGATAGGACAGGAGAGGGCCTGGGGAGGGAAAACACACCTTGTTGTTCCCGGACTCCTCAAGCAGAGAACGGGCCCCCGTCACCTTGGGGTTTTAACAACTGTAGAGCGGCCGAAGAGCGTGTCGATGCACAGGAACAGCCACACAAGAGCGACGCCGCGAGAGAGGACGTCGACCGTGAGAAGGACAAGAGTGCCAAGAAGGAAAAGAGTGTCAAGAAGGACAAGAGTGCCAAGAAGGAAAAGTTTGTCCATCTTCTGTTGACAAGAATTATTAAGCTGCCTGGAACGTATTTGTTCAGTTTTTTCAATCATTTTATCTTCAGGCCTCCTCCACAGAAGCGGAATCTTCCGGAAGATCAGCAGACGCGCTCTCCGTGATGCTCTCCTACGACAAGAAGCACCTCATCACCGTGCGAGTCGAGGAGGAGCCATTCATGGTGAGAGCGGGGGTTACTGTAGGCGCACTAAATTTTAAAATTAAATGTAATTGAATGGTGTATGGGAACTGCAATAAGAAGTTGTTTCAAAGAAGCATCCTTTTTAGGTTGACGTGGAGCTGCGCGCGGTGCACGTGGAAGTGCGCAGTCTGGACGGCAAGAATGTCGAGAAGTCGGCAGTCATCGCGCACACCAACGTGACATTCTGGCCGGAGCGGAACCTTCCCGACAACTTGGATGCCGTTCTGGCGAGTTTTGTAATGTTATGAAATATTGGAAAGTGTGCCAGATGTGAAATACTGACTGCGGCCTTGGAAACAGATCAATAAAGTGTGTTTCTTTCCCATTTAATTGTTGTTTAATTGTTTATCTACATCTTTTAAGGATGTGACGACACAAAGACATGAAAATTAAGATCAAATGAAAGAGATGTCCAAGCAGCGTGAGAAGGGGAGGGAGAGGGATACAGTAGCCACGGTGGTCCTCTACTCGGGTGAAGCGTAACCCGGATTTGGGGTGGATCAGGTCCCAAGGGCTGGCAAGGCCCATTACCAGTGTCCACTGAGGAGGGTGCATCTCAGAGGAACCACCGCACTTGCTGTATGGGGAGAGTGGAATAGGACTGGGGAGATAAGGTAGTGCTGCTGTAATTAAAACATATAGGAAATAAATAGTGAATAGTAATGATTTGCATATGCATAAGATAATTCTGTAACCATGTAACTACAGATTTGGATATTCAAGCTTAAGAATAGAAAGAAGGGGCAAATTGTGAAGCTCACGTTTAAAAGACTCAACATTCCGACATGAGAGAATAGAAACTGGTAATTGACAATACCATCTAGCAACCCTAACACTGAACGAATTACGACGAAGATCTAAATTGCACTTCGGTAGATGAAAGTTAAAACAAGAAACGCGTCCATTTCAAGGTTTAAATGTAACAAATTTACTAATTCGCAGATCAACTAAGCCAAGAAGCAACTTGTGGAAGTAAATAAGATCAATTCTTACTCGTTGAAGAAGTAGACAAGGGAGTGAATATGAGGAAAGTCTATCATTATAGGATGGAATAGCCGAGTGTGGAACATATATAGATTCATTGGAGCAACGAATAAATAGAAGACGAGTAAAAACATGCTGAATATGTTCAATCTTACGGATGAGAGCCTTCTTCTGAGGTGACCATACAATCGATGAAAATGAAATCAAAGGAATAACATATGCTTTGTAACAAATTATATAAATCTCAGGAGATCTTGATCTCAATAGGCGAAAAAAGGCATATACAAGGCTAAGACTTCTCCTAGCAATAGATTCAATATGGGCTGAGAACGAGAGAGACGAGTCAACAAGTATTCCAAGATCACGGACAGGAGAAGAAAAAACAGAAAAGTGAATGTTCGATGAGATCAGATAGGGTAGATGGGGATTGTTTTTGCCAAGATATAAAACACCACACTTTTGGTGGGCGATTGTTAACTGCCAGTTTTTGCAGTATTCATCTAGTAAAAGGGCTGCACGCGAAAGTTGCTGGTCGGCCGGGTTGTAATTTTTGGGAGAAAATTCTGTATATAGTTTTATGTCATCTGCGAAAAATGAGGGTTTGACGAGGGAAAGGGATGTCAAAAGAGAGGGAATTTCCGAAATGTAGATGTTAAACAGTAGTGGAGACAAAACCGAACCTTGTGGAACTCCGCTGAAAGAAACTCGAGGCGTAGAAAGTGCATTATTAGCCTTGACACGAAACGTTCTATCCGACAAAAAGGAGGAAAACCAAGACAAAACGTTGCCTCCAAAGCCGTAAGCAGACAGTTTTAGCAAGAGTTTATTATGTGAAATCGTATCAAAAGCTTTGGCAAAGTCATAGTACAGAATATCACAGCTTTTCCTAGAATCAATGGCACGTATCCAATCATTTGTTGCTGCAAGCATATTCGACTCAACAGACCGACGTGCGCGGAACCCATGCTGGTTTTCAGGAATAATATTGTTAAGATCACACCACCAGAGAAGCTTGGGACGGATACATCGTTCTAGAACTTTAATAGGAGCGGGCGAGATAGTTATTGGTCTATAATGGCTGACTTCAGAGGGAGACGAGATCTTATTAATGGGAACAACAATTCCTTGCTTCCATAAGGATGGAACTTGGCCGAGGGATAGCGAAAAATTGAAGAGGAAACTGAGCGGTTCCGCCAAAGCCTGTGCACACTTGCGGTAAACTATTTGGGGAATGTTCTCAGAAGTAAGCGAGAGAGACGGTTTAAGACGTTTTAAATGCTTAAGAACGGTTTGGGGCATAATGACGATATCGGACAAAGTATGAGAGGTCGTGCAGTGAGGCGAAAATGGGGGCTGGACACCATTGTCATGAACGAAAACAGATGAAAAATAATCTGCAAACGCTTCTACCTTAGCAGAGTCGCCTATGCAGATATTACCATTTGCGTTCCGCAGAGAAGAAATAATCACTTTAGCCAGTAATCGAGCGTGAGCTGGAGCGCTTCGAGAAGTTCGTCTCGACGAAGAATCTCAAACGACATCTGGTGCATCTCTCTCTCTTTCTCTCTCTCTTTCTCTCTCTCTCTCTCCCGTTCATTCTCTCATTCTCTCTTCCCTTTCAGGTCTTTATCCAGGATGGAACTGGCTGCGGCCGCTCATGCCAGCTCGCTGCCATGATGAACATGCGTCGCCAGCTCGTGAATGGGCCCCGCGAGGAGGAAGACGGATTTATGTGGCATGTGAGTGCTTGCTCTTTGTTTTTTTTACACACTTTTTAAATGCAGAAGTTCTCATTCCATAATTCCAGGACGAACTCCACGCTCATGCGGAGGCAGTGAAACGGTCGCGCTGCGGCTCCTTCCCGAGCGTCGTGGTACGGTGCTACTATTATTGTTAGGATACGGTAGTTACCGTAATCCAGGACTATATGCCTTACTCTAAGGAGATGATTACAGGATGGGCTCTACCTCTTCCAAGCCCTCTCTGCATTCATATATTCCCTCTCCTGAATAAGATGGAGCCACGCCTGAAGCTCGAAAATTACATGGAGGAAAACAGCAAAATGATGGGGTAAGTGTAAATATACAAGTAATTAGAATCAATAGTTTCAATATTTCGTATTTTTCTTTAAAAAAAAATCCGGAAAGGTTGATACATTTTTTTCTACTTGCGAGCATACAAAATATGGCTGTGGCAAATTTTCTTTACTGTAAGTGCTAGGCGCTCCTCTATTTTAAAATAAGGAGGACCATATAATTGCGATGGATTCAAAAAGGCCCTACGGTTCTACGGAAGAATCATTTGGTACTTGTCTTAGATTAAATTCATAAAAATGATCGTAGAGAGAAGATTGCGTTGGAGGCAGAGATGCACGCGGCCCGGGCCCAGGGCCGGCCGGGCCCAAATTTCCAAGGCCCTCTAGGGCCGGGCCGGGCCGGGCCCAACCTAGGGCCCGATAGGGCCCATTTTTAGCAAATTTGTTGCTCATGACCGACTGAACTCTTATTGATCATGAGTAATTTTGCAGTTCAGAGAGTCGAATTCCGCTTCAGAATGAAATAAATGAGAAGCCTTTTGAAAGGGAAGTTAAAAGAAAAAAAGGTTCGCTAGGAAAATGACGAATTAAAAATTGGAATCGGAAAATTTTAAAAAATCGGGCCGTCCGGGCCCAAAATTCGAGGGTCGCCAGAAGGAGCATGAAGACGTGGCCGCCTTCCCCCATGCATACTTCCGCCGTGACCTGATGCCTCTCTCTGCAGCTGGCGCAAGAAACGGCGGCAAGGAAGGAGGCCGGTCGTCTCAACTCCGAGGCCGGAATGCGGATCTGCACGGACTATCTGGCGACGCCCAAGCATTGGTTTGACTGAAGATGGCTAGAAATAAACATAATATATTATAAGAGTGTGCACTTACCGGGTAAAGCATGCAGGCTTCAAAGCAATGCGTATGATCGCTTGCTTTGATGCTTTGTTGCGATTTGTCAATCCGCTGGAATCGAGTGAAGGTTGCTGCGGTCTATAAAGAACTTGCAAGCGAGTTTGTGTAGAAGTACATAAGGAAGATACATATGATCCGAACCAATATCTTACCATCGACCGAAAAAGAGGCTTACGCACGAGAAATGCGCACTGCATTTTCTGTTGAATGAGAATCGCCACAAGCTTCTCACTAAAGTGGAATTCCCGACGACTGGCCCATCCCTATGTGTATTCGCCCATCCTACGGCACTTCCATCCTTGTCTTGAAGTTTCGTTACGTAGCAGCTAAGTGCATTTCACCACGATTGTCCTTCAAGCTTCTCTTTTCTATCACAAAGGACTCATGTAACGAAGAGATACTATTTTTTGTACCACAAAGCACTCTCGTAACGAAGATATACCATTTTTGTATCACAAAGCACTCATGTAACGAAGAGGTACCATTGACAACGACCCCGGGCACCCAATCGATGACATTCTGGACGATGTGGTCAGCCTCAACCACGACGAGATGGGCGGGCGAGTCCGGAGTGAGGCATTCCCCGATAGCATGCACGATCAGCTGAGAAGGCGGAGGCAACCTGCCGCACGATTATTCTCCCTCGAGGACACGGACAAGTGTCTCGGATATGTACCGGACATTTTCTGGGGTGGCAGACAAATGTCCCAGACACTAAGAAAAATGCGTATCTTTATACACGTGTCTCGCATCTGTCTCTCAGGTGTCTTTGAAATTAAAAAAAAAACAGACACGTCGAATGTCAGTTGGAATCTCCGAGACAAATCACCCCCTCTCACATCATTCTTAATCCTCCCGTTCCATTTTGCGGTGCGCTCTAGTGCTGAGACTAAGTGTTAATTATTCTCCGACTTAAAAATTATTTAATTTACGTGAGTTTTTTCATTACTTCATATGTCATTCTGAAAAGTTTCGCTCATGGTGAGCGGTCCCACTTCTCATTGCTCACCCATTTAAGAAAAAATTGGGTGACAACTATGCATCATTGTGTAAAAGTCAAATTTGGCAAAAAAAAATTCTCTTTTTCTTATGAAATGTGTACCTGGCATGTCTCCCACATGTCTCTAAAGTGTCTTGGACGATACAATGTCGTGGACATGTCCAAGACGCTTGTCCATGTCCTCGAGGGAGAAGAAAGTGGGGGCCTTGATGACGGCAGTGGCTAAAGCATTGGTATCGCAAGGCCCAGCCACCCAAGTAGCAGAAGGTTCTAATGCAACATAATGAAAATCAGGCACCTAAACGTTCGGGCTAACTGATCGTGAAATAATCAGAAGAGTAACCGACTACTTCGTCACAAAACGATATGAATGGTCACAGAAAATCCGCGAAATTATGAGAGAACTTACACTCAAAGAAAGGGGGGGGGGGAGGGGTGATTCTTATTTTCTTCTCCGTCCAGCTCTGCTCTAACGGCACTGGTGAGGAGTCTCGTACTAAATGTATGTGTGCAAGGATGGGAGGAACTGATTTTCTTACTTTCCTTTTCGTTAGTTTAGTAAGCATGAGTCAGTTTTCATCGGGCTTTCGGTAATCACATTTTATTTCTCAAGTTATCAGTTAGCTAAACACAGATTCCAGATATAGATTGTAAAAAATCGAGGGAGAGAAAGAAAGAGGATGGAAAGATAGCGAGAGTGAAAGCACGAAGGCCAGAACGAGAATAGCGAAAAGTATGAAGAGACTACGTTTTAATTCAATGTGACTAGACAATTGAGGGAAAAGTTCTCATGCAAAATCTTTTGAATAGCAAACAACTTAGTATGTGGACACGTTGTATGCAGAAAAATCCTCAATAAATTCACAAGATAGCGCGAACAAAGCGAATGCCAAATGATCCGGCTATCTCTGCAGATGGGAGCTTCTCTCCGTGGTCTGCCTCGACTGCCCGGATACGGTAGTGCCGCCGGGCGTGCGGGAGGGCGCGATGAAGAGACGGCTCTGATCTTCTTGCTGAGTCAGCAGCCGTTGGATGACGTCACGACGCATTGTGTGAGAGAAGACGAGCAGGCACCCAAAGGAGAGAAAAAATCTATTCTTTTTTTAATATCGCTTTTTCCCTTATTAGTTCGTCTCTCGTTTAGTGTATTTTATTTTACTAAATACTGAGATTACGCGAGCCTGATGAGAATATTTTTTAAATAAAATTATTCCCATATTGATGGTGTTACAAAAACGCATACTATACTTAAAAATGTCGATAGTCAGGAACATACCAAAATGGCACAACGCATGAGATGCTAAGTAGAAGCGGAGTCGTGTAGGAGACGAGCATGTCGCCTGTTATCTGAGCGACTGTCTGCAAGAACATCGACTTCCTATTCTCTCTCTCTCATCCGCTCGCTCTATCGCTCTCTCTCTCTCTCTCTCTCTCTCTCGCTCTCTCTTTTTCTCTCTTTCTCGCTCTCTCTTTCTGAAAGCCTCTCCTTGACAAACCAGCGTGGCAAAGTATATGAAGTAAGTGGTGAAGCCGAGGACGGAAGTGATGACCAGGCCCTGTTCCGGATTCTGCACCTTCCGTCCGGTCACTGCCTGGATCTACAGTTGCAACATAACTGACAAGAATATCTATTTACAGAAAAGAGATTTTGTAATCTAATTGTCGTGGAAAAGAAGAGATGGGAAAGGATTAAAGATAATCACTTTGTTCTTGCGTCGAATACATGCCTTTAAACAGGCTAATCTCTTGAACTATGGAAATATTATCGTTTCAAGGCAGTTGGCCAACCTGTTTTCTCATCGAAAGTGTAATGAACGCGAGCGCACAATTGATGATCAATGTCGCAACAGAAAGGACAATGAAGTAGACTTGCTGCAGCCATTGCAGCCACTCAAATATCCAGGTGAAGTCTGATTTTATTTTATTATTTATCATAAAAATGTTCTGTGTAAAAGGAGTATTATGAAAAGAATAGTAATTTTTAATCAACAATTAAATCTGATCCAACATTGCCATCATCGGGCGTCTTTGGCATGTGCGCCAGTTGGCCGTTGCTGATCTCGATGACCGGGTAGGAGAAGCCGACGAGGCAGTTCGGCGCGGCGAGGAGGAAGGGCAGCAGCACGGTCACGGCTGTCGAGGAGAGGAAGAAGGACTTGTCGTGCTGTAGAAAGGAGAAAGGAGCAGCCATTGCTTTGCCGTTACGCAAATATTGTGTGTTTTATTTTATTTTTTCATATTTTACATTCACGTGTTGGCAATCGAAATAAAAGAAGAAAGCGAAAAATCATTCTCACCACTCGCAGAAAGGCAGGTTGCGTAATTACAAGCAGTCGATTGGATGCGAGAGCAAGGTCTGCCTGTAGCTTTGAGCCCTGAAAAGCGTCTGGAACGGGCTTCGATTCACGGAAGATGCTTGGGATTAATTAGCTAACTAATATATTTATATTTCATTATTTGGTTATTGTTTTTTATATTTTTTTCTCGCCTGAGCAGCAAAGCAGAGGCCACCAGCAATTCCAGCAAGTTGCGTCTGTTGAAGCCAGTCGTAGAAGGGAAACCTGCGCAAGTTAATGATTAATTTATCAACTTAAAATTGAAAAAAAACAAATATGTATATATATATACATACATATACGTATCTCTGTATTTAGGCATAATTAGCATTGTTCGTTCAAGTAAGTCACCATCGTTTATTTATATATGTTAATTGCCTGACTTCACTTTTAAATCCAAACATACAAATGCCTCATCGAATGCCTCACCAAGAAGGCCACGACGTGAACTGCATGAAAATGAGCGTTGTCATATAAGCGAGAAAGTCCTCAAATAATTTGCCATTAATAAATAGTGAAAAACAGGGGGAAAGTTTTCCAGATTCTTTTTACCACGACTCCGCCAATGATAACGATGAGAAAGATGTAGTTGGAAGCGTATTTTCGATCGTCGAGAAGACGGAAAAAGACAAAGAAAGAGAGCGGAAAGGTCGCGAGCCCAATGGCCACCATCAAGAAGGTCGAGTACGTGTCGAAGACCTCGAGAGCTTCGGCCTTTTTAAAATAGGAGGGATAAAACTAATAAATTTTATTTTAGATTTTAGCTGATTGAATTTCTTTATGAACTTTTCTCTCCAACTTCTTTAAAGGACTCTCAAAATAATTTTCGCATCTCATTCTATGGTAACATTTTCATGAACCGAAGGCATGAAGCCACGATCATTTATGTAAATAAGCATTCATGTATTGTCCATGCTTTTTCTTGAGTATAATTCTTCCCAAAACCCTTTACTTTTACCGAATAACAGTTTAACAATAGTAATATTAAAGAAAAGAATTAAGAAGCGAACCTCCATTGCGTTTGGCAGAGACTTGCTGACGAAATATGCAAATGTTCTATTCAACTAGTCTACGCAATTTACAGACATATTTTACAGAGTAGAGCACAAAATCGTGGGAATGCGCTGCTCCCTTTTTCGGCCTTCTGTGAAAACCTCGTGGTTCAATTTGATTCCCACAAAGCGTCCAAGGACGTTAAACTTTATTCACACTAGCACATGACATTTACTTTCTCAACTTTATTTTTTAACATGAAAAATCAAATCTACAAACAATTCTATTTTCTGAATAAAGTCATCCTTATAATAGACTAAACGGCATTTTTCCTGGCGAAGGTCAGCTGGAATGTTTGGAAGGGTGTGGGTGGGGAGACCTCTCGTCGGAAAGGGGAGAATGATGGGACCTCCCTTCGGGCCGAGCTGGGAGAGCATATTTGCATTTCCGATGTGCATGTTGTAAGTGAATGTTGAAACACGAACAATTCCTCTGAATCCAAATTGAACCCACTGCTTGTTCGTCCTCTCACTTGACCTTGCACATGTCTGATTACGTCTTTTTAATCTCTTCTAATCCTCGTCTACTTGAAAATCAAGATCCTTTCTGTCAAGTGACCAAACAATAGATTATCAGATTCTACCAACTTTACAAACTAGAGGACACATTATAATCTTTCTCATATTCCATTCATCGTGTTTCAGTGCTTGCGCGTTACTTCGTATGAACATCCATAGTTTCCTCTCACGCCCCCTCCTCTCGTGAATGTCTGAAAGAGTTCGTGTAAATTCACTGAAATCCTACGCTGTTTGCGCATTGTCTCTCCATTTCGCTTGAATTTAAGGACTTATTAAAATAATACAGAGAAAAGCTCTTTGCTAAAAACAACAATTTGACGTTGATAAGCGAGAGGATAAAAAAGTCTACATACACCAAATGAGAAAGAAACTCTCGTCCCCTTTTTTCTTCCTCTTATGTTTTCTTTTTTTTCAGACATGACAGAATAGCGGAGGGCTGGCTGCATCCAATTTGTGTAATGAGCCGTGCAATGATCTTTTCTGTTGATCATTCATCACAAATCAGTAGTGCTGCAACTCTTCGCCTGCCAGAACCGGTTGCTGCAGGACGAAACTAGAGGGAGAGGAACATGTGTTGCTGAAACCATTCAGTGCATTAATAAGCACGCTAATCAACCTTGAAAATTAGAGGGCAAAAAATATCATACCTTTAAAATAAATTAATAGAAAAAACAATAACTCTGTATTTGAAATAAATCAAACAAGATTGCATTTAACTAAAAAAAGAATGAGATAAATAATGACAAGTATAATTTTAATTGCATGCTAGAATGTTGTAGCTACATAGATATAGAAAAAATAGTGAAGTACCACTTAATTTGTGGTCCTTTTATTGAAATCGTGTATTTCTTCGGCTGGTTGAACAAATCAGCACATCTCCGTGAGCCGAGTGAAAACACGCCTCGTCAATTCGAGAGTGCGACTCTCTGCAAAACAGCCAAATTAGCCAGCGGCCGACGGAAGAAGCTTCGAAATTGAGACATGGATGATGCGCACGGCTTTAGTGCGAGAACAGTGAAGCGAGAGAATTAAGCAGTCAAAGAGAGAGAGAGAGAATGGAAGAAAGAGACAGAGAGAAAGAGAAAAACAGCTAGCTAGGCAGAGAGAGAAGCAGAAGAGAGACAATTGTGACTGAAAAAGGGAGAGATAATAGCTTGATAGAAAGAGAGAAAGAGAGAGAGAGAGAGAGAGAGAGAGAGAGAGAGGAGAGAGAGGGAGAGAGAAGAGATAAAGAAATGAACAACATGCGGAAGAAGCTCAATTCACCCACGAGGCATCCCTCTGGCTGCCTCATGAGAGAGCCATTCATTTATAAAGACTTTCCAGACACTCTTCCCGGTAGGCATGAAAATCGCCTCGTCTTCAATTCTCAGCTTCAATCTCCTTCTAGGTGCGTTGTCAAGTACATATGTGCAGAAACAATGTCAACTGAACTGCCATTTACACGCAATAGTAGTTATTGTGTGTCTTTGTTTGCTAAAACATTTTTTTAAAACTAAAATATGTTTTTTTTCCTTCTTAAATTATTGAATAGCTCTGTCGTTCTATAGATGCATCTTATTGGCATGATCCTACAGTGCTTGCCTCTCTGCTCTCCTTCACTTCGCCTTCTCCACCCAGCTACTCGGCCAAGAATGAGGTGTCTGCCATGTCGATATCCAGGGCCGTGAGGCCACCGCGGATAAAAGAGAAGGCGGCTGCGGTGCTTAAAACGAACGATACGGTAGTCGTGAATGCGCCGGTTACGCAATCCGCTGATGGAAGGACGTCGACGATTACTTTGGATGAAGGCGAAACGAGCAAGCTCATGACGCGATGGGCCGAGCAGAGTCTATCGGGGCTCATGGCGGCGTTCGCCACTAACAAGTTTGAGAATTAATACATTATTTTATTATTATTATTATTATTATTATTATTATTATTATTATTATTATTATTATTATTATTATTATTATTATTATTATTATTATTATTATTATTATTATTATTATTATTATTATTATTATTATTATTATTATTATTATTATTATTATTATTATTATTATTATTATTATTATTATTATTATTATTATTATTATTATTATTATTATTATTATTATTGTTATTATGACTGCTATTATTATTATTATTATTATTATTATTATTATTATTATTATTACTAGAAGTCTTCGAATTTCTTCTTCAAATTGATCTTCTGCAAAGTCTTGTCTTTCTTTCTAGACTAAACGAGCTTCCCGAGCATCAACGTGCAGAGCATGAGAGATGCAATAAGAACGCGCACTCTATGCAGGTATGAACATTATTTTCTGTTAGGACAAAATAATTATATTGTATATGTAACAAACTATGCATATATGTATATATTTTAAAGAAATTTTTTTTAACATCTTAAAAATTTAAAATCATCCTCAAAAGAAACTCTTTCAAATTCTTTTTCCTATGAAAGGCGCACGCAAAATGCGTTGTCGACTTGATGAGGCTGCGTCGGCCGATCAATGCGCATCTCCGTGCTGTTCAGCTGCTGCGCCACGTGCGGCGAAGGCACGACAAAAGTTGGCCTTTCCCTAATTCATTTTACATTTAAGAAAATGCATGTTTTATCTTTTAAAAAATGCATTAAAATATTCTTTTTTTTTTTGTCTGAAACAATGAAAATACAAGAACAACACAGAGCCGACGACGACGTTCATCTCGTTCCGCGCCAAGCGAGCCGCCCGTCCGCGCCCGCTTCCGCGTCGCGTGATCGAGCAGAGGGCGGCGTACTCGCTCGCGTCCGCCGGCGCATCGCCCTTCGCCGTCATTGCCAAACAGCTCACCGACGTCATTCGCACACTCAAGAACAAGCCAAAGGAGCATTCGAAGAAGTAAGAAGCGTATTCAAATATCGCTCCAACTTTTTAACTTTTTTTAAACAATAGAAGTAATAGATGTATTCACTGAAAAAAGTAATAATATTTACTCGAACGCGTTCCAATTTCGAACTCGAGTGTAAGGAAGAGCAAAAGTGTTCAAGACTAACAAAAAAATATTTTGCAAATGACCACAATCGATGATTCAAAGAACAAAATTTACTCTTTGAATCGCAAATCTCAGCCAGATCACAGAATATATATTTAAAGCAGCCCATAACTGAATTCACAATCTCTTCTTTTTCAATTTTCCTGACTATTGTAGTCGGGTCGCTCTAAATCACATCTGTTCTGTCAGGGGAAAAAGGTGCGAATTCAAACGTCATTTTTTGGCTCCTATAAAATAGGTTTTGAAACACAGCTGGGGCGACGTGCTGGACGACATCGAAGAGTCGGCGAAGAAGCTGAAGGGCGCGAACGTAGTCAAGGAGATGTTCGAGAAGAGGCTGAGGATCCTGTCGGGCAAGGGCATCGATGGGGAGAAGCTGAGCGAGCGGCAGATTGAGCGGCAGCTCAATCTCACCAACGAGGAGAAGGCGCTCAGGAGACCGATGCAGCTGCTCAGGGAAGGTTCGCGCTCTTTCGCTCTGACATTCTGTCTCACTCTCTCTATCTCACCCTCTCTCTATTTCTTGCTCTCTCTCTCTCTCTCTCTCTCTTATTTACATACATATGTATGTACCTCTCTCTCACTGTCTCTGGATGGCTCTGTCCTTCTCTCTCTCTCTCTCTCTCTCTCTCTCTCATTTTCTCTCTTTCTCTGTCCCTCTCTCTCTCTTAAAAGTGTCAATGCCCCAGGCATCAAACTCGGCGTCGCTATCGGTGGAGGTAACGCGAGCGCCGTGGACGAGAAGACAATCTCGGTCATCTCGCCCAAGCTGCTCTCCATTCTGCCAGACGAAGACGAGGAGAACGGGAAGAAGGTTGGTCATGTTCATTCACTGCCTGTTTATCTTCTCTGTTTCTCCCTCTCTCTCTCTCTCCCTCTCTCTCTCTCTCTCTTTCTCTCTCGTTCTCTTCTTCTCTCTTCATTCTTTCGCTAACCCTCTTTCTCTGCTGTTGTCAATCTCTACTCTCTCACTTTTTCTCGATCCCCCCTCTCTCTTCTTGAATGCTTGCAGAGAGCCGCTAACTTGTAAATGTCCAATAATAGACACCCTAGTAGGAATTGTCTTGCTTATGTATCGTCTTGTTTACATATGTACATATGTAGATCCCCGTGCTCTCTCCGTCACTCTTCTCGCTGCACAACGGCACGAAGAGGACGGAGCTGGAGAAGGCGACCAGTCTGGTCGATGGCTTCCTCGGCGCGCGGCCGACTCATCGACACGTCATACATGGCGACGACCATCGAGAGCTGCTCAACTTCATCATGGAAGCATCCGGAGTCACGGATGCCGTGCAGATGCTCAAGGTAGAAGACAGAGGGAAGAGAGAGAGAGAGACAGATAGAGAGAGACAGAGAGAGAAACAGAAAGAGAGAGAGAGACAGACAGAGATAGAGACAGAGACAGAGGCAGAGAGAGCGAGAGACAGAGAGAGAGAGAGACAGACAGACAGACATACAGAGAGATCGAGAGAGAGGGAGCGATAGAGAGAGAAAGAGACAGTGGGGGAAGAAGAGAGTGAGACAGAGAGCGGGAGAGAGCGAGAAAGAGAGATAATTATGTTTTCTTTCAAGGACGAGAAACTGAACCAGTACATGGAGCGGCCCGACTTACGCACTGCCAGCGGTCAGCCGCTCTATTTCACGAGGCAAAACGTCTCAGAGATGTTCGGCGAGCGAGAGACGAAGAAGATCGATGTGTTCGAGAATCTCGATAAGACATATACGGAGAAGCAGGTGAGAAAGCCACAGTGAGGGAGAGAGAGAGGAGAGGAAAAGATAGAAAGAAAGAGAGAGAGAGAGAGAGAGAGAGAGAGAGAAGAGGAAAAGATAGAAAGAGAGAAAGAGAGAGAGAGAGAGAGAGATGTAGACTTAAAAACGAAAGATAAAAAAGTTAAAAAAGCAGAGATACAAATCACTTTTCGAACTTGCGCACCAAGGATTTCTCGCACTATTGATAGAATTGTATGAGAAATATAAAATTTACCATAAAGAAGAATTAATAGAGAAATCAATGTTTTATTTATTAGTAAAAATCGATAGTCAAAAAGAAAAGAAAAAGATGAAATTACCGTAGATGTCGCTGCTCAAGTCGAAGGGCTACGCGACGATGACGAAGGAGCAGATGGAATCTTTCTATGGAGAAGGAGCACCCTATGAGAGCAAGGAGGACTTGGCACGCTTCCAGAATGTCACCGACCATCTCGTGCACAAGGTAGGGTGGGGAGAGAGAGAGAGAGAGAGAGAGAGAGAGAGAGAGAGAAAGAGAGAGAAAGAGAGAGAGAGAGAGAGAGAGAGAGAGAGAGAGGTAAAGAGAGCGAGAGAGGAGAGCGATAGAAGAGCGAGATAAAGAGAGAGCGCGAGAGAGAGCATCCCAACAGCCTCGTCCTTCTTAAGGAGATCCGCCAGATGATCCACAACATCGCGGCAGGCAACGTCACGATAGCGCCTCGCTACAGCGAATGCAGCGTCGACCCCTCGCGCGCCGCGCGCCACCGTCGCGCCATCGTCCTGTCGCCCATCGTGCTGACGGCGGCGGTCGGGCAGCCCGGCTTGATCTCGCAGCCCGTCGTCCTCTCGCCCATCCTGCTCACGACGGTCGCGCTCTCGCCCGCCGTCCTCGGCCCCGTCATCCTCTCTCCCTGGCTCTTCGTCCCGCTCGTGCTCTCCCCTCGCGTCCTCTCGCCCACCATCCTCGACCCGTTCATGTTCGTCGCGGCCGTCCTCTCGCCCCTCGCGCTCCACCCGATCATCTTGTGCCCGGGCGTCCTCAACGTCTTCGTGCTGAACCCTCTCGCGCTCTCGCCCTTCATCCTCTCTCCGCAGGCCCTCGTCCCGCTCATCCTCTCCCCGACCGTGCTCAACCCGCTCATCTTCAACCCACTCGCCTTGTCCCCAGTTATCCTTTCCCCCTCCGCTCTCTCTCCCGTCATCTACTCTCCCCAGTACTTCACGGCATCCATCCTGTCGCCTGTTTTGCTCTCTCCACTAATTGGCCCTGCCGGCGAGGGCGTCACTGTAATTGGCTCGCCCAGTTTGCTCAGCTGATAAGTGTTTTGATTACTATTTATGCAATAATTATTCTACTTTTACTGTTGAATAACTGTTGAACTGAAATGGATAGCAGGCTAATTTAACTAATACACTATTCGAAAATTGCATTCTCATTTTTTCGAGCGGCTTAACGTTGGTAATAATAATTAGCTAACAGATGAATGAGATTCTGTACAGAGAAAGGGTTTTTTTTACACTTGCTTCATCTGTAAATGGATGAGCAAAATGTTTCGAATGCAATCTCCAAGCAATGCGGAGAACGATAGCATTGTTTCATTATCACTAAACTTATTCCAACTGATTGTAAGATAAATCTTTCTTTCTTCACTTCAGTCAGATTTTTATCGGGAAAGGTACATTTCGAAAGGGATCAAGGATACATAGCAATGTTATGATAACAGCTCGCTATTAATCCACAGTCAAAATGTGCGCAATGCTATGAAATTGGCTGACTTTCATCGGAAGATATATAACACAAATCGTCGGATAATTAATTCGCTGGGAAAAAACCGTAAATATAAAGAACGCAAAATTACAAGACTAATACTCACATAAATATCAAATAACAGGGACTCGCGTTGAGATAGTAAAACCCCAGGTGAATTCATCGTATTATGTGGGACTTGGTGCCTGGTGGTAAAGCCGTCGAGTCTAGGCTGCGCCGCCTTCCGTGCTATCCATCGAAGAAGTGGGCGGGGCATCGGGGACATCCGGCAGGGCGTCCTCAGTGGCCATGGCCTCCTCTGCACAAGAGAGAGCAGCAGGCGCAGAGCCGTCCACCACCAACTCGTGGCTGTAAGTATCCTTCTTTTAACGACAGAATTCCATGAAATTCAGTATCAATAAAAAATAATGACATGATAATTCTAGTCAAGTGGTCCTCTTTTATCAATAAGTTTCTTCATCCCCATTACTCTCACTTTCTCACGCTCTCTCTGTCTCCTTCTCTCTCTCCGTCTCTTACTTATCTCTCTCTCTCTTTCTTTCTTTCTTTCTCTCTCTCTCTCTCTCTTGCTCTCTCACTAATCTCTCTCCCGACTTGCAGCACTGCCTCCGATTGAAGAGTGCCCTCTTCAGCTCTTGCATCATCATTCCGTTGCGAAGCTCACAGCCGATCGATTTCGCATCCAGAACAGCCTTAAATTACTGGTGTAAAAATCATTTTCAGGAAAATATAAACATAAAAAACTACTGTATACTCTGGAGAATAGCAGATATTTTCATATAACAATAAAACCGTTTAAATTATAAAATGTTTTGCTTTTAGATGAATTAAATAAAAAATATCTTAAGATTTTTTTCTCAGTTCTCCAAAAAACATCCCCACCTTATCCATCTTCTCGGCCACCTCTCCAAGTCGATCCGTACGAGTGATCGATGCCTAAGTCAGTCAAAGTCAGAATATTAATAAAAACAAATCCAATATTTTCAATTATAATCTTCATTCATTTTCATCTAAACAAACTTCATTCACTTTCATCTCATCTTCAACAATATCCATTTTCATTTTAATTTTTTTTTGCATACTCGGTATATATCTACTTCCGTGATAAAAAAAAGTTCCAAATGCCACAATAACAAAAGGGAACATGCAAATTTAAAATCAAAATAGCAGATGATTTCAAAATAAATATATATAAAATTGCAAAATCCCATGTGACTAGCAAACACCGCTTGAAATGTCCCTTGACGAAAGAAAGAAAATGAGATTCCCTGACCTGTCTGAGCTTGCGTGCGAGATCTTGCAGCTGCTCGTTGATGTAAGTGGCGTTCGTGGTGAGGGGAGACGAGCTCAGCGTCGACGCCCAGTACGTGTTCCACAGAGAGTCCAGGCAGGCCGCATCTGGAAGAGAGAGAGAGAGAGAGAGAGAGAGAGAGAGAGAGAGAGGAGAGAGAAAGAGAGAGGGAGAGAGAGAGGGAGAGAGGGAGAGAAAGAGAAAGAAGAGAGAGAGAGAGAGAGAGAGAGAAGGAGAGAGTCAGGAATCCAATGTAGGGAACTAGAAAGAAACAAAAAAAAGAGTCCATACCAAGCGCACTCTTGAAGAAAGCGACCGCGAGTGGATAGTAGCTCTTGCAATGCACGCCAAAGTCGTCAATCTTGTTCAGCGGAATCGACTGGTACTCCGAGCTGAACTTACAATTCTTTTTAATATTCTTTTAAAAATATATCTTTTAATATATATTTTTTAAAGGTTTGAATATAAATCATAAAAAGAAATCCATGACGAACCGTCCCTCATCAGGCGGCTTGTAGCCCTTCGGATAGGTGCGGAAGGCTCCAATCTCAACCTGTAAATTTCTTTTTATTGTCATTTAAACTGTTGATAATATGATTTCTTGGGCTACTGCTGGATTCTTCACACTTTTTTTGAAGAACACTTATGCTCTCTATCTTCTCTCAACTCCATATTATTATTGTGTTCAAAACAGGGTTTAATGCAAATATTTAAAATTTCATTCATCCATCTCGAGGAGCGGCCAAAATCTTGACAAACCTTGCCAGCTGACATCGTACGAATCGGATCGATAACAACAGCAACGAATGGCTCCTGATACTGCTGATTAAGCGATTGCGTAGAGACGTCGATACCTGAAAGCAGTTTTTTTCTTTATCCTGTTCTTGTGAATCAGTATTATTATAGTTTATCATTTATTGCAAATACATCGACATATTTAAATATGTTATATAAAGCAAACAAAAAGTAAAATTTAAAGAAAGTATCATACACATATATAATATATCTTTTAATATATTTTATTAAAGGTTAAAATATATATTAAAATATATTGTATATATATATATTTTTTTTTTTTGTCTTTAATCAAGAATATATTATACACATATATAATATATTCTTGATTAAAGACAAAAATATATATATATTTTTTTTTGTCTTTAATATATATGTACATATATAAAGCCAACCTGACAACCAGCAACCGTAGCCGGGATGTGAGTGATACCATCCAACCACCTGCGGAGGCACAAATTATCACATCTTTTCTTTACTTCTTTTAAATACGTTTTGATCGCAACCTCTTATGAAACTGTTAAAAATAATAAAGCTTATATTTATAGCTAACACAAAAAAAGATTTATAATGTATACTGAAGATTTAATAAAAGTAGCTGCACAATACAGTTTCCCACGAAGATCTTGGTGATTTACTCTTCATTAATCTATTCTCCGGCCCTGCTTTTCGGACTCTCTCTTTAGACCATTCTCTTTCCCCCTTTCCACCCCTCACCTTATCCTTCCTGCCAATGTTCTCGCACAGCTCCGTGTAAGTCGTCATGTACTCATACGCCTGAGCCTGCGCGTTCACGCGAGTTTCCGTTCCTTCAAATGGGCATATTTAATTTACGCTCTTTTCTTATAAACCCCAAATATCATACAGACATACCAAAGTCATAAATGGAAGGACTTTTGGAATGACATTTAAATGTTTGCATACAAAGTCAGCATACATCTCACCCTCGCAAAAGGGAGGAAAATAAGGAAGAGAGGAGGATACCGTATTCTGAAGGCGAAAATGCAACTTCAAAATTAACAAATGTACCGTACCCTCGACGGGCAACGCGAACGAGTCCGTAATGATAATCGAGTTGGCGTCCACTCGTCCTTGCATCAGACCCATCACCTGGATAAGAATGCCTTTGCTGTTATAAAGTTCTTTTAAACACTGGAAATAAGCGTGTCATTCAAAAGTAAAAAAAAACTTAGATAACTGGATGAGAATATAGTTCAAATGCTCTTTTTAAATGCAAAAAAAAGTGAAAAATTAAACTGCAATATAGCAGCATCATGATAATTACTGGCGAAATACAACCTAGAAATAAGTAGTAAAAGATTTTGTTCAATGCATTTCTTGGTATTAAACAAAAAAATACCTCAAGATTTCCGCCGCGTCGTGAGTGCATAACCATCTTGAGAAGAGCGACTGCCGAGATCTTCACCTGCAATTTAAAGAAAATAGAAAAAGGTAGCTTTCGAAACTTAAAAAAAAACTCATTAAAAATACGATGGAAAATACAACAATCCTTAACAAGGCCTCGATAACAACTAGCCATGGCAATTCTAAGCATCTTAAAATCTATGAATTACACTCAAGAATGTCATCACATCCTTTCTCCCTTTATATACTCCTTTCTTTTCCCACTTTGCTACTCTAACCTCGTTAGCACTCAAATAATGTCCACTGATAGCGAGCACATTTTGAAAACCCCTACCAAAGCGATAAAAAAAACAACTAAAACTACCTCCATAACTAAAACCCCGGCCAAAGCTAAAAAGAAACAGAAAGTACCTCCTTAAAGTAGTGCGCATCCTTGTCCCATGGCTTCGCACTGCGAATAGCCGACTGTTCCACTTCGTCGTACCTAAGTTGGACGCTAATTATCTTCCGAATTTCGAACATATCATTAGGAGATACTTTGGCTGCCGCATAAAAAAAAGAGTTATAACTGTTTAAATACACAATGCTTGAACATTGTCCAAAACCTCTCGACCTTCCGCTCCTAGTTGACCGTACTTTGCATATCAAAAGCGTACTGGAAGAAAGCATCGTTTGCTGGCAGATCCAGGATGCTGTTCTGGAACTGCCAGTTGCGGAGTGCGAGGGAGGAGCTCGAGGCAGCCACAGAAGAAGAAGAGGGGCCATTCGCGCCCGTTGAAGAGGACGGACCGATATTGCCAGACATGGCTCGCATGAAAAGGGCGGGAAATCAGACAATTCAAAAAAGGTCCTGCGCGGAACCAGGGGGAAATAGAAAGAGATATCTGATGTTCGAATCAGCTTCAAAAGTATTTTGAAGGAAAGCAACAGGTAATAATCATACGAAGAGGAAAGTAACCGCCACAACAAAACAACACATACTCAGGAGATGCAATTTATCAAGTTATTCTTGTGTTTACAAAAATCCATATATCTCAATATATAACTGTAAATAATTACTAGGCACCAGAGCGTGCAAAAAAATTTGATGAAAACCCAACAATTAAAACAACAACAAAAATCGGAGAATGGATTCGAAAAAGGGGGCATAAATGATGACGAAATGTGATATCCAGCAAACACGTTTTGTCCCTCTTAGCGCTGCGCAGTCTCATCAATTCAGCGTCTTCTCCGAGACTCGCCAAAGACCGTCGTTGAGATAGTGGACGTTCTCGATGCCGATTCCCTCAAGATATGCAATTCTCTTTCAAGGAATGGAAAGAGGGGAGGTCCGAGAAAAGGAATTTTTTTTTAAAGATAAATATTTTACTTTGATTTTTTGCAATCAGGGATGTCCAAAGTGGGCCGAGCCCGGCCCGTAGCTAATTTGGCGGGCCCAGGCCGGCCCGGCCCGCATACCCTCCGGGCCGGGCCGGGCCAGTTTTTACATAGGCCCGGCCCGTTGCTAATTTGGCGGGCCCGGGACGAGATTTTGAAGGTAGGGCCCGGCCCGGCCCTGGTTTTGGACATCAAGGTTTGCAATACAATGTTTCATTCGAATATTCAGCTCCTAAACAAAATAGCTTCGTGCAAAATCGCCAAATAGATAATCGCCAGCGAAATAAACAACAAGTAACTTAACTAATTCGAGGGACTTCTAAAAATCCCAACCTTGTTGATCGTCTTGATGTCCTCCGACGACATCTTCATGACTCCGACAGCCAAGGCGTTCTCTTTGCCCTTGAATAGGAGATATCAAAACATTCTAGCCGGAAAACGATAGCAGTAACTTTTCATTTTCTTTGTCTTCTTAATTCTACCTTTAATTAATGGCATTCAAAAGGCACTAATGTCTGTGTTATTGCTACATGAAATTGTTTTTTTCTTAATATATAAATAATTATTTAAATCTCCCGCCAACTTCGGCCATGACGGCAACGATGCTGTCGACATCGAGGCCCTCCTTCAACACGGCGTTGGGGTGCGTGAGGCCGGGACACATGATGGACGAGCCATTTAGGACGAATTTGATGGCGCCTTTGTCTACCTGCGCAAGGAAGAGAAGAGAAAGAGAGAGAGAGAGAGAGAGAGAGAGAGAGGGAGGGAGAGAGAGAGAGAGGGAGAGAGAGAGGAGAGAGAGAGAGAGAGAAAGAGAAGGGTGAGAAAACACAACACTATGAAAGAAATGCACCACAACCTCCTGCATAATTCATTCACAGGCAATACCAAATTCAATGTGCAAAGACATTGAAAGTAATATTGTTATAACCCGGTCGAATGACCATGTCAACTTTTACAGTATCCCTTTGGATACAGTAATATCTAACAATCAAGTCAATCCTCGCGAACTAACTCGCTGGTGCGGCAGGATGAACGGGAATTTGTGCAGTAGCCGAAGGGTCGGCAGATAGAAGCCATCGCGGTTCTTGATGAACTGGATGAAGCCTTCGTGATCTGGAAAGGTTGTTTTTCAACATTTAGTTTTGAAAAAAAACTTCCAATATTTATATACACATATAATAAGAGAGATATCACGGTTTTTCTTGGTTCAGTTCAATAAGGGTTGGTGTTAATTTGAATTAAATTAGTTCGCTTCTTCTGACACAGTATTGGTGACCAAATATCACGTGTCTGCAGTGCTGAAAAAGTTCTTTTCAAGAATACTATTGGCCGGGGGGGGGGGGGTTGTAGACCAAGAGTTTGGTACGTCCGGTGGATATGGAAGGATGGGTCATTCAAGCATTCCGGATTTAACAGCGAGAATTCTCCAGCCCTTTTCAGCACTGCGTGTCTGCGCGATCAATGATGAACAAGAATGTGGCACGACGAAATAAAGTGAAATCTTAGCGATATAGAATCTCTCATGGAATTATAAGAGACACACAAAAAAACTCCAATAAAAAGATATCAAGAGCTCGTTGGAGCACATGAACAAGGACTAAAACCTATTTGTAATTATCCACGATAAAACTTAAGCTCTTTAAGCCAGCAAAGAAAAACAATCGAACAATATTACTGTGGAAATAAAGAATTATACATGAGCCATGCAATCTTGCCATTGTCGTTAGTAAATAAATGCGTACCAGCCAGCAATTCAACGTGGTCCTTGCACTTGATGAGACGGAAGTTTTCCTTAATACAACAGTGATAAGGAACAGCATCTTCTCGGTTCTTTCCCCCAATTCCAAAATTAACATATCTCTAATCAAGTACTTTCTAAAATGACAAGAATGAATGACAACCATGATTTAACGCACCTTTTTCGGCAGAATATCGGCGAGATATGGCTCGAGCAAGGGAAACTGCTCTTCGAGCTTCTTGCGAATGCCTTTCTAAATGCGAAATGACGACTTTTAAGAGCAATTAAAAGATTGAAACCATCGTCTTCAACAGACTAGGCGAGCTTTCCCTGTTATGAAAAGACACAAAATTAATGTCTAGGAGATGGCAAAAGAAAAGACTCCTGAGATGGGAGCAAGAGCACACGCACCAACCAACCTGCACGGAAGACTTGAGCTGCTGTGCGCCAGTGACATCTTCCTTCTCGTCGAAACGTTTGAACATCTTCTCTCGTCTTCTCGTCCTCTCGAAGGCTCAACGGGAATATGATGACCAAGTATAGTTATCAGTAAACTATCAAGTACCAGCGAAAAAAGCAAAACTATATAGTATTCGGGACATTAACTAATGTTATACTTTGCAAAGTGGTTGCAAAAAAAAGCAAAAAAAGAAAAACTACGAAATGGTTCACAATTTGAAATTGCATGCCTTTTTGACCGTATTTACACGCAGAATTTAGGGTTTTCCATTTGGGACATAAAATTAGTTAATTTAGTACGTTTCATGTAGCAATTGAGGTGCACCAGGTCACACTCAATTTGGCCCTGATTAATAAAGCTGTTATGATGTTTTTGCTTGTTGAGTTTGTTTTGTTTTTGTAGCTGTTTATGAATACAAGTTATTTATTGTTTGCAATCGTTCAAACTTAAGAACGGAGACACTACAACTTTGATATGCTTGTTGAGTCCGTATTCGGGATGTTTCATCTGCGGCTTTTTGTCTTGTCTTCGAAGTTGCCAGTCACTACAAGTTTGATAGGTTGTGCCGTTGGAGATGGCGGTGAGTCTACCGAAAACGTCGGCGGACTTCTCTGATCCGAACTATTGGAAGAAGTTCTTCGCTGTACACAAGTCTCCTTTCGAATGGTTCGAACTTTTTGATACCCGATTCTTTCATCGCTATATTTTTCCCTCTTTAAAAACCGGCGCGATCTTTCCAAATGGTTTGTATTATTTGTTAGCCCGTGAAAGGACTGTCCTACGTTGCTTAAATTAGCCAAATTGCGGTTTTTACCACCATGAAATTGCTTATAATTGTATTCTTCCTGTAAAACAATTGTGAAGATCCCTGTGAATTGTCAGCAACAATAACAACAATTGTCAAGGTTTACTGCGGGGTGTGAAGAAGAATTGCCCTCAGCCTTTTCTTGTCTCTCTCCTCCTGCCCAAGTGTCCCCGATTGTCAGGTATGGCGACTACGAGTCGCTGTCTCTCGTGCTCGACAAGTATCTCAAGAGCTCTGATGACATCTTGCAGATTGGCTGTGGTAATTCGCAGCTCGCTTCGCAGGTTCCAATCTTATCATAATTTTGGCGCCTAGTTATACAGTATTTTTGATTTTCCTTAGATAAAAGTACCTAAACCTTGTTAAAATCTTGTCTGCCCGCGTCAAATAATCGTATCCTCTGCTGATGCTTTGCTGTTGAAAATTGAAACATCTTGCCATATTTTTTTTAAAATTCCAAATTGAATTAATTTAGCCTGTTGTTTAGAATAATATTTTTGATGTCCAATAGAAGGATGAGTCGATTGTTAGTGTGCGTAAGAAGTGTTTTTGCTTACGTTTTCCAGAATATCTGGGTTTTCTTTCGGTCTTCTGACAACATTGCTTAATCTTCCATCTAATCTCGGTTTTTGTTTAAAACAGCCATTTTTTCCGTCTACCGTATCCTCTTCCTTGCAGTTGCATGACGTCGGATACCGTAACATTCTGTCGATCGACACGAACTCTGCAGTGATTGCCGAGCAGAAGGCACGTAATCTGCGCAGGACTCAGCTGTCGTTCGAAGTGCAGTCAGCGACCGCGGTTCGTGTTTCTTTAAGGGAGCAATAATGAATTTATAAAAATTCATTCAAAATTTCCACAATTAAATACCTTGCTAATTTATGCAGCCATAACAAACTATCGCATCGATTTTTTTTTCCGCAGACATTTAAATCTAACCTTTTCCAACTTTTTCCCATTCTTTTCAAGCCTTTTTAATTCTGACGATCAGATGACGTTGAGCAGGCCGAAATAAACAAAACGGGCTATTGTAATTAATAAGAACAAGAAAGAGAGAGAGAAAAAAAAATAGATTTCAAGCCACATAAAAAATTAATTTTTTTACAATCTATAAATCGGATAACCAATTGCCAGACGGGCCTGGAGGCGGAGAGCAAGTCGGCGGTGCTCGACAAGGGCACCCTGGACGCGCTGCTCCCACCGGATGCGGACGAGAAGACGATGGCCGTGGTCCGCGGCATGTTCGAGGAGGTCAGCAACATTAGAGGCATTTTAGAACAGAGGGTCATTCCACAATTTTTGGCTAATGGTAATAAAGCACAGGAGAACCATGAAGATTAAAAGAAAAAAAATGGTTTTAGGAAGATTACATTTAATAATTTACATTTTTTAAATTTAAATTTTGCATTTTTACTATTGATTTTTGTTATATTTTCATCTTCAATCACTCCCTATTTCTCACTCACAATATGTTCTCTCTTCTTCAGGTGACTCGAATTCTCCGGCCGGGCGGTCGCTACATTGTCGTTACTCTCGCACAGCCACACATCATTGGCGAGTGGCTCCGCTACTTCCAGTCGACGTCAGTCTCTCTCTCTCTCTCTCTTTCTCTCTCTCTCTCTCTCTCTCTCTCTCTCTCTCCTCTCTCTCTCTCTCTCTCTCTCGTCCTCTCTCTCTCTCATTCTTTCTCCCCTCTCTCTTTTCCTCGCTGTCTCTCTCTCTCTTTTTCCCTCTCTCTACCCCTCTCTTTCTCCCTCTCTCGCTATTCCTCCCGCTCTCAATCCTTCTCGTTTCCTCTCTCTGTCTCTCTCGCTTTTCCTCTCTCTCTCTCTCTCTCTCCTTCTCAATCTTTTTCATTTCCTCTCTCTCTCTCTTGTTCTTTCTTTCTTTCTCTCTCTCCCCCTCTTCTGTCCGATTTGTGCATCATTTTTGCTTACCCTATCCTCTCTCACTCCCCTTTTTCTTCTTTCTAATAAATAAGTTGTTGAGTGGCCTCTTCCTGCTCCGCCTGCACAAGCTGGAGAACAAGGCGACTGGCTTCCAGATGCCTGTCTTCGTGCTGGTCTCTACAAAGCTGAGAGAGCGGCTTAAGATTGAAATGGTTCTGTATTCGGTCATATCGGGGTGGAAATGGTACGGTAGCATCTCTCAACCTCAACTCTGTAGACCTCATGGTAATGTAGAGTACTTTATCTTGCTTCAAGAAAAGTATCTATCTAATAATTTTAGCACCAAATTTTTTTTAAATATGATTATTCATTGCATTTATATACTTTTAACAATTCCTAAATAGCTTGAATATGAGTGAATTTTCAATGAGGTCTCTCGGCTCTAAGAAAATATCTAATAATTTTAATGTCATTATGCATTTAGGTTTTTTTTTCTTTTATTAATCGAAATTTTTAAAAGCTTTAAATGCCTAAATAACTTGAGTGTGAGTGAATAAAAATAAAGCAGATTTGGAAATTAAATTAAATAAATAAAAAAACTATTTCAGCCAATCGACTTTTCCCGCTCGACTACCGGCAAGCCGTCAAGAGTGTCCAGTGCAGCTGAGGTTTCTTTTTGGAACTATCTATATTTTTTAAAGTTGTATCATCGATTGAATGTGAGTCACAGTGGTATTTGGAGTAATAATTATGAATCCGAATCAACACCATCATTGTTGCTATCCAAAATTGGGCATTAAATACTTTTATTTTCACTTTGTTTTTTTTTATTCTTGATCGTCCGTTATTCAATAAATTTTCGCTTCGTAGAAGATATATGATTAATAATTTCTTTTAATTTAGGTTCTCGACCAGATTGAATCAGAACAGGAGCTTAGCCGATTCGTCCATCTCTGCTCAAAGTTGGCTTCTTTCTTTGTTTTTTTTTTAATTTTCTTGTTGACATTTTAAATTATTAAGTTAAATTATTTGAAAATAATTCAATTAATTTGAATTAATATAAAAGAATTTAATTTTTTTCTTTTATTGCTCACTTTCCTTCAGGACGCTTCAAGATGAGGTTTCTATCGTCATCCACTCACAAATCTTCCCAGACCAGCCAAGGTTGGCGGGGACTTGTTTTTGTTTTTGTTGTAGAAGAATTCAGCTAAAAATCAAGTAAAATGGTACAGATTTGATATGTGCGCGTTTGCTAAAAAAAAAAAGGTAATAAAAGGTATGCTTGGAAGAAATGGGGAACTTATTTTGTCTGTTTGCTGGTTAATATGGACAATTCTCTTGGAAATTGTTGAAGGAAAACAAATTTTAAATAAAGAAGAAGTGAAAGTCAGCCTTAAGAATCTGAATTCAGATTCAAGCTCTTCATCGTGGACGACCCTGAAGTGCCGTCCATTAAAAGCTATGCAGTCTTTGTTGTTCCGATTGGCAGGTCAGACACATATTAAACTATGACGAGAGAAAAAAAATGGACTTTCACCTATCGTTTTTTTTTCTTCTTCGAAAGATAATGCCTTATTCTCTTCATAAGCTTTGGAAAGTTGCATGAAAAAGCAAAAAGAAATGACAAAGGAATTTATTTACTGTTTTATTTTAAATTAAGTTTTCGTTTGTATTCATTTCATGTGTTGATAGGGGCAATGTTTAAATTTCGAAAAACATGTAAATAAAAAATAAAAATTATAATAAACGGAAATTAAATTCCAGAGACGGTGACTGGCTGTTCGCGACTGCCAAGGGACGCCGATCTCTGCGCGCTCAGTGCAAGCAGGAACGCCTCGCCATTGTCACGCTATTCCGCGAGTCTACTTACACCTCACTTCAGGTACGGTAGCTTTGAGCAGCCATTCAATTCGCACGAGTACTGTACATTTGACCAGTTCAAGAAGTAGCCACCACAGTTCTCGCTGCGGTAATAGAGGAGAAAGGGAGAATGGAATATGGTGATAAATATATATAAAACTTCTGTAAGTGTACTCATCCACGATATCTGCAGGATATCAAGGACGAGCTCGCCGGCTTTGTTATGCGACTGAATCCGGTGCAGACGGAGGAGGGCAAACTATCAGGGGTACGGTAGGAATTTTGGTTACGGTAGAGATTGGCCAGTCGTGTTCTGTTGAGTGAGATCTAGTCTATTATAATTTTGGGTGGGGTATATCTTTGGGATTTTTTATTATTAATTTATTCTATATAATTTTGCCAGGTTCAATTCCTTACAATGGGAGATCACGATGTCAAGCGTACAGTTGCAACCGGAGAGTCGAAGATTAACGGACGCTGGTCGGTGGAAGATGTCATCATTCGGTTGGATTTGTTTTTTTATTAAAGGACCGTAAATCCGGGACCGTAAAATCTGCCGCATTAAAGGACCATAAAATCCATTGGCCGTAAAATCTGCCGTAATCCTCAAGAAAAGAGCATGTGATAATTGAGTCGCAGATTGCGCAAAGTACGGTGGATTCTAAGCTCCATGGACAGCTTTTTTTTATTTTTAAAAGCGGCTTTAAAATAGAAACAACAAAGTTTAGCTGCCAAAAAAGGACGAGTAACAAACAGAGAAAAAAGAATAAGGCTGTATTGTAATGTCCGCTCTTTGTTTTTTTGATATTATTATTATTTATTTTCACGCGTATTAATTTTTATAATACCTTCATATTTCCAGGGAACGCGACTATCGCCGCCTCGTCTTCATCGCATCCCAGAATCTCGTCCAGTCAGAAGCGGCGATTCGAAGTCGTTTTTTCTAACGCGCAAATCCTATTAATCGTTTATCTATCCATTTGGTGCATGTTTTTTTTACCAAGTTTATTTAATTTTTTTATTTATTAATAAAGCTTCTACTAAAGTAGTAATCTGCAATTCCGTTCTCTCTCTATTTTTTGTGTTCGCTTTATTCGAATATGTATCAAAAAATTGATATTATTAATTTACGTCATATTAATATATTATTAATTTAAATAATATATTATTTATATTGTATTAATTCGACGCTTTTCGTATGCTTGTCTCCTGACAAGCTTCCATTCTGCAGTCAGCAAAAAGAACAAGCGGATCATCGCTCTGGACGAACTCGCGTGCGACCATCACGAGGTGAGCCTCCCTCTCCTGTCTCTTTCTCCCTATTCTTATGACTCTCTCTCTCTCTCTCTCTCTCTCCCTCTCTATCTCTTTCCATCTCTCTATCCCTTACTCTCACACTTTCTCTCCCTCCCTCTCTCTCCATCTCTCTCTATTCCTCCCTCCTTTCCACATCTTCCTTCTCTTCCAGATGATGTTGCTCGCCCTCCTTCTCCTGTCTCTTTCTCCCAATTCGTATGACTTCTCTCTCCCTCCCTCTCTCTCCTTCTCTCTCCCTCTCTCTCTCTTTCTTTCTCTCTATCCCTTCCTCATCTTCCTTCTCTTCAAGATGATGTTCGCTCGCCCTCTCCTCTCTCTGTCTCTTTCTCCCTATTCTTATGACTTCTCCTCTCTCTCCTCTCTCTCTCTCTCTTCCCTCTCTATCCCTCTCTCTCTCTCTCTCCCTCTCTCTCTCTCTCTCTCTCTCTCTCTGTCTCTCTCTATCCCTCCCTCCTTTCCTCATCTTCCCTCTCTTCCAGATGATGCTTCTCGCCCTCGCTCTTCTGCCCGACTCTCCTCTTCTCCGTCCCGAAACCGCTGACATCCGCTTGTCTGTGCTCGGTCTTGGCGGTGGCCTCCTCGCCGCGTTCCTCCTTCGACAACTTCCAATGGTTCGTTGGATAGGTCTCGAAGGGATATTTCGAAATCCGAACACTTGTTTCCATAGGATACGGTATCCATCTCCTGAACGATTCAGAGAAGACAGCCGGGATGTGTGTTTATTCTTATAAAGTTTATCTGCTAAAATAAGTGTTAAAAAGTTATATTTACTTTAAATTGCAGGCAAAAGTGACTGGAGTCGAGCTGGATCCAGAGGTGGTGAAAATCGCCGTTTCCCACTTCTCCTTCCCCTCCAGTGACAAGAGGATGCAGGTACTATACAGCATTGAAGGATCACGCGAAACTGTACTGTAGTCTATTTCTATCTTCCTGATCATTGTAGTCGCGTTTCTATTAATCTCTTGCTTGAATTCTTGGCTCCTTTAACTTAATTTTTTTATTGATAATATTTATTGTTGACAGGGAAATCTAATCAACTATTATATGATTCCGTATTCCTTTTCAGGTGAAAGTAGTAGACGCCCTCGATTATCTGGAAGAGACGGCGAAGCCCGGTTTATAATTTGTTAATGCTTTTTTTAAGCCTATTTTTTTTACCTAAGCGGCTAATTGACTGGTTAAATGCCGCTCTATTATCTTTTTAAGCTTCTGTGTCACCCCTTTTTGATTATTCTTTGATTATGTCAAAATTAACAACATCTTCATTAATGTAGGCAAATGAATGAATTAATAAAAAGTAATTCCTCTCAGATTCACCCAAGCTGGACGTTCTCTTCGTGGACCTCGCGGGCGCGATGAGCGCGGAAGGCCTCTCCTGCCCACCTCCCGTCTTCCTCACCCCTCAGGCACTCACCAACATGCATGACTCACTCGCTGATGGAGGTTTGGCTTCTTCATTCTGAAATATTTTTTATTGTTTATAATAAAAATTGTTTTCCGAAATTGTTACAATAATATGTTACGCTCGGGTTTTTGTAAGATTCCAGTGAAATAAGAATGGTTTTTTTTCTTCTTCTTCAAATATTTGGCTTTAGTGATATGAAGGTTTTATAAGAAATAGTGATTTTGTTTAGGATATTTTAACGAGTAAATAAATGTTAATGGATTGATTTGAGGTGTTCTCGCGCTTAATCTTGTGACTCGTGACGGAGAAGTTTCGGCTGAAGCGAAGAAGAAGGTCGCCGAGCACTTCCCGTCTCTCTTTGTCGTCACATCGGAGGAGGATGTCAATGAGGTGTATTGGAGAGAGTGAGAGAGAGAGAAAGTTGGGAGGGAAGGAGAGAACGTGTGTGAGAGAGACAGAGAGGGAGCGAGAGCGTGGGGAGAGATAAAGTAAGAGAGAGAGAGAGAGAGAGAGAGAGAGAGCAAGAGATAGAAGGGCCAAGTTTATGTTTGTTTTTTTCTTAACCATATAACCCCATCTACTTGAGGTTCTGATTGCGGCGAAGAAGATTCCGGAGAAGTTCGACACGTCCAAGTTTGCGAAGGCGCTGAACAAGGAGAAGCGGTGGCTGGCAGACGTGGCTGACAAGCTGGACAAGCTCAACATCATCTAAAAAGGGACCCTTTTTTGGCATCTTACCAAACGTCAAATGGCCGTTATTTCGAACGATCTTTGTTATTTTAGACTTTTTATTTACGGATATTGTTTCTTCTGAACTAACCTTTTAGAGACTTTTCGTTGACGTTAAACGAATCATTATGATAGGCGAAAATTAGGATTAAATTATCCTGTGTTTTATCTCGATGTGAATATGATACGGTGGATTTGTTGTTATTTGAGACTTGTTTTTTTTCTGTTGACTTCTTGTGGAGACCAATATCTGTTTGAGTTGTTAGTTCGCCTTCCTCATGGTTGCACAGATCATAATTGTTTACCTCCGCTATTATAGGATATATTTTGAAGACTTAGCATTGCCACTCTTCTCGTTGCTCGAGTGACTTCCTTAGATTTGGTTCTGTTAAATTGTTACCAGTTACATGATTTGCCCAATCGGAAGTGCTTTTTATGGACTGTTATTTTGTTTGTTTCCATTGTTGAAGATGACGTTTGAGGTGAATAAGAAATCTCCTTTGATAAGGATGAATAGATTTGTGAAGGAAGCGAATTTATGCACAGGAATGAAGAAAATGGCTGAAACGTTCGGATGGATGGCGAGAAAATGGTAGTAAGGCATGAGACGTTAGATCTACACCTCTGATGTATGGATGCAGACAAGAGATATCTTCTAGTGAGGTCCTAGGACCTCGCTTTATTCCCTACATACATAATTAATATCGTCAAGAATCGTGGATATTATATGTCAATGAGATCGAGAATCGAACCGAGTCCACAAGACTAGTATGAGGAGATTGCAACGACAAGCTTTTCTATTGGTAGATCAGAATGTCCTTGTAGATCAAGCCTTGTCATCGCTGCTAGCCTTGCTGCTCGAGAGCCGTCTGGTAATGATAAGAGTGGCACCAACCGAGACGAGCGAAGAGACGGCCATCAGAACAATCACAGGCACAACGCCAAGGCTGATACCTGGGAAATTGATTATTTTTTTTTAGGTTTCAAAGAATTTACGTTACAGTAATTATTTCAAAAGTTATAGTGATGCAATTCTAACGTGAACAATGCGCGATAAGGATAGACAAAGTATGCTGCCAAAACTATATTCCTGACCTGGCGGCACTTGCTTTGCTCTTGCAGCGGCGATCTCATCTTCCTGAAGAATTTTAAAAATTAATTAATTAATTAATTAGGAATTAATTATTGCACTAAAATCTTGATAGGCACTGTCTTGAGAGTAGTCTCCTAGATATCTTTCTTTCTTCTTCTTTTATCTTCCATCTTCTCTTCTAGCCATAAGCGACGAACCTCTCCGCCAGTCTCTTTCTCAGTCTCTTTCTGCACATCGCAGATGCTTCTCTCCTTGTCGTCCAAGCACAGCAGAAACTTGATGGTGTACGCGACGTCCGTGTTCTCCAGAGAGCCGGAGAACAGCCTGAGGCGTGTCAGTTTTAGAAAGCGGGAATCAAATCAATACATTTCGATGAAAAATTTCTTCATGTTTCTTTCCATGATTAACTAATAGCATATCAGTTTTATTCGTTGATAAATTTTCTTAATTGGCCTAAATTAGCGATATTGAATGGAATTAAGAGAGTACCACGCGAACGGTCCATGCGCCCAGAGGCCGACGTCTTCGCCACCGTGCGAGCCCTTTCGCATTGGCACCGTGGCCGGATGGACAAAGTGGGGATTGGCTGACAATTTGGAGAGAATAAGAAAAGATACATTCGTTTTATATTTAAAAAATAATGTCACTTGAAAAGCATGCTGAGATGTATGAAGCAAGGAGATACAAAGAGCATAAAGGAGAAGACAGGGGGAGTGAAAGAGTAGGAGAAAGAGTGAGAGGGAAACAGCGAAATACAGAAAGAGACATGAATAGGGAGAGAGAGAGAAATGATTTTATTTTGAAAAAATAAGAGGCATAGAGAGAGAGAACAAGAGAAGGGGAGGGTAAGAGCGAAAGTGAGAGAGAGAGAAAGAGAGAGAGACAGAGAGAGGGAGAGACGGAGAGAGACAGAGAGACAGAGAGAGAGTCCATGAATTCCGAACCCATCTGCTCTGCCGAATAGTTCCTCCTCGCGCCGTCCTTGTAGCCGGGTCCGGTGGCAAAGTGCAGTCCGGGGATGGGCGAGTCGTCGATCTTCTGGTCAGGCGCCGACTCACTCCAGTCTTCAGATGAGAATGTTATTTTATTGAAATTCCAGCCACTTTCAAATCTACACATTTCGCTGCCCATATTTCCAAACCAATAAAATATACATAGTTGTTATTTGGAAAGAAGATTTTCTTTGCTTAACAACAAGAAATGACGAAATAGGCCAGAGACCGTAGATGCTCTGATTCTTGCGGAACTGCGCCGGGATCGTGAGAGCGTGCGCGTGGTCGGCCGTCACGATGATCAGTGTGTCCTCTTCGCTTACGAGTTCGCGCACCTCACAGAATTGACGGGGTTTATATTCTTGTCTTATTAGCCAGCCATTTCTTGTAATATATTTCTTTTTTTAAGCCACTCGGCGGCCGTGTAATTCTTCTGCGCCTGACGATTACGGCTGGTTTCTGTGCAACAAAGTCATCTGCATACGTGCACATTGCCTTTGTTAACAATTATAAAACGGCTTTCAAAATGCTCCCCCCCCTTTTTAATAGAAAGGCTAGAAAAGCCAACCCTGTCGATGGCGTGTGAGAACTCCTCGAGCTCGTCAGTCGCAATTCGCATCTTATTCACATGTTCTGCCTTGTCGATCAGCGCTCCTATTAATATACACATTTGTCATGTTTAACTATTATATCAGGGTGAACAATGAAACCGAACTATCAGCAGCGTGATAATAGTTCGTAACTATCTGCGCTGTGTATCTCACCAATTTTCATCAATAGCCAGCCTCAGGATGCGCAAATCTTGTTCTCTCTGCGAATTTTTGCTACTCTTTCTAGAATATCCTTCCGTGTCTCGCTGACTTTTCTGCTGCCCCCATCTCGTAGACTAATCTATCAAATCGTGTTGATTGCTCTACAGTACGCTACCGTATTAATCTTTCTAATCTACGGTACCCTCGATCATGAGGAAGTATCCGCGAGTGTCGCTGCTCTTCTGCATGGCGCGCACTGCTCGCTCGGACATCTCCACCAGCCTCGGCGTCTTCTCCGTGTTGTTTGTGACGTCGTCCATTCGGTAGCCGAGATGAAGGTCGGCGAAGATGCCTTGGATTGGGAATCGGTAATCGATTGGCTAAGACAATTATTGGGGTACGGTATCTGATGGGGTACGGTATTTGATTGGATACGGTATTTTATTATGTACGGTAATTTATTAGATTCGGTATTCTACGAAGAACGTACCGAGCACTTGCTGATCGTCCTCGGGCTCGAAGGCGAGCAGCTCTTCTCTGCTCTGCAGAAAGACGCGTCGGCCTTCGTTGGCCGACTTCCATTCCTGAACTTTTATCTTCTACTTTTGTTTTCTTCCTTCTTTTAAATATACTTCTTCATGTTTTTGCCAGTTGGATGGCACTCCATTCACTCATTTTCTTTTTTTTTGCATGAAGAAGTCGCGATACCGGGTGCAATCTAGAGAGGGCGAGGCGGAATATTAAATCGGAACGAGATATGCTCTGCTGCTTTTCGTGGCGGCAGAAAAATCGCTCTTTGTATAACCTTTGCAATGTCTCTGTCATCAGTGCGGAGGCCTACGGTGTTGTCCGTTGAATTGTCGCCCTTCGCCAGCATATTCTGTCGTCCTCCCCCAAACATGACCTGCAACAGCAGTATTATGCATTTATTAAGTGATAACAACATTACATCTTCATGTGATAATCTGCCGCGCATTTAATCTGTCCAAAGTTTGCAACATGTTGGAAACAATCTTGTTTCGAACATGTTCACAACAGAAAAATTGGCAATCCTATCTTAATACACATGGATTCCGAACAAGTATCTAGATTGTGATCACTTAAGCGCTTGTGTGCACTTCCTGTTTCGAACTTCTGAGGTGGTCACTTGGTCAGAACAAGCACAAAAATGTAGAGACAACGGAAAGATGGAGACGCAGGTTGTGACGAGCAAAAGCTGCTCTGGCGCAGCTCTGGCTCGTCACCAACGAAATAGCACAGGGCAGAGAAAAAAGACGTCGCCGGTCATCCGGCGCATGTTTCCATTCTCTCCTGGCCAACCAAAGTACTCACGGATGCGAAGAAATAGTACAGGCAGAGAAAAAAAGACGCCTCGCACCTCTTCGAGTAAGACGAAGAGGTGAGAAGTGTCTTTTTTTTCTCTGCCTGTACTATTTCATCGCTCGTGTGAGTACTTTGATCAATCAGGAGAGTATGGAATCATGCACCGGACGACGTCTTTTTTCTCTGCCCTGTGCTATTTCGCAGAGATTTTGTTAGACTATGTTGAGCTCGAGATATTGCTAGCTTGTTCTCAGCCTGTGACAACAACGCCAATGTTGCGAACAAGTGTTATGAACATGTTTCAAACTTTAGACAGATTGAATGCGCGGCTGATAATATATAAGATGCAACTGTGAATCTTTTGAAAATAATATTAAATTAGAGAGCAAAACCAACCAACAAATCAGCACCGCCGACGTATGTACATATGGTTTTTGGGATACATACAAATTTAATTTAAAAGATTTTTATAAACAGTTTAATTGTCAAGAGGAAAACAAATTCCAAAATTATAAATAAAAACCTTAAACTTGTTGGCCGGAAAGCGTGTGAGCTGGCTGGCAATGTCAACGCACTTGGTGCCGACTATGGCCGGCGCCGAATTGTACTCCATCTTGCGTTGCACGCCCTGCGGCGAAGAAAATAATAGTAATTTATTACACCGAAAATAATTTGATCCATCAAGATCAACCATGCTACATACATATTTCTCAGAGCTTTCTTTTTTGTTTATGTAATAAATATGTAAGTTACAGAGGATTATTATCGTTTAGCAGAAGAATAAATGTAAACGTGTACTTGTGTAGGAATTATATTATTTATATGATAATATTGAATATCAATACTTTAGCATAAAGTGCGCCTGGAGTCGCGTCCGTTACAGATGAAGTCGTCGCGAAGCCGACATCATATCCTTAAAAGCCATTTTCTAGATAATCGACAATATCAACAATTAATCAATCAATCTTTAAAAAAGTTTCATTACTAAAATGTATATTTCAAAAAGTTTATTTATTTATTTATTTATTTATTTATTTATATTTTGTGAAGAAGACAAAAAGACGACACCTTTCCCGATAGCCAACTCGGCAACGCCCTCGCTAAACTCCGCCTCCTCGCCCGCTTCACAAGAGGCGCCGTAGCCAACGCGTCTACCGAGCGTCTCTTGCTCGACCTGGGATATATAGATGAAAAAATTAGCTTTTGAATTTCCCGCGCGCTTAATAATAATAATAAGGTAGTATAAATACTCGAATCATTTGGACTCACCTTAATTCCGCCAAAAAGAGCCATGGCGCCCGCAGCCGAATCCGTTGTGTGGTAGTCGTAAGAGGATGTCTGAATGGGATTCTACTATCTCTTTGTTCCCTCTCAATATCTCTTCCTTCCTCTCCTTCTCCCTTAGTCCCTCTCTTCATATCTTTTTCACTCTCTCTCTCTCTTCCACTCTCTCTCTATCTCTCATTCTCCCTCTCTTCATATCTTTCTCAAACTCTCTCTCTCACTATCTCTTCCTCTTTCTCTCAAGCTCTCTCTCTCTCTCTTCATCCCTCTCTATCTTTCTTTTCTCTCTCTCTCTCTCTCTCTCTCTCTCTTGACCCTTGACAATCCCGAGAATGCGAATCGCTCAAAGGCGAGTAGTGGATGAGCCGTGTCGAATGATGCCGTCATCCGCTGCGCCCTCGCCGTCCTCGCCGCCGTCACCATCGCGAGGCCCATGCCATCGCCGAGGAAGAAGATCACGTTGCGGGGTGGCTCTGAAAGGAGAGAGAGGATTAGAGATTGATAGAGAGAATAAGAGAGGGAAGAGAGAAAGAGAGAGAGAGAGAATGAAAGAGAGAGAGAGAGAGAGATAGTTAGTGAGAGAGAGACAGAAGAAGAGAGAAAATAGATAGGGAGAGAGTGAGAGAGAGAGTGGGTGAGATGGAAAGAGAGAAAATTGAGATATATTTATATAGAGAGAGAGAGAGTGCGAGATGGAGATATAAAGACAGAGACAGAGAGAGACGAAGAGAGAGAGAGAGAGAGAGAGAGAGAGAGAGACTGACTTTCCCGTAATGCGCTCGGCCTCGCAGCTGCAAGCCGCTCTTCAATCCGCGCACGCCCGGACGCCTTCCAGAATTCGAATTGATCTATGCAGATGTGAATGTTCACATACATATTTTTCATAGAATTAAAATTTTTTTACTTATTTTATTATTTTAATATAATTCAACGTTAATGTAATAATAAAAAATTTTGTTACTAAATTTTTAACCGAACTATTGGCACGCTTAAACTTCTAACCTGGCGTTGCTGCATTTGTTGCGGCTACCTCCGCGGACACGGTGAACGCGGTGAACGCGGTGAACACGACGAGAAGCAGCCGAGCAGAATCCGATATTCTTCGCATCTTTTGTTTCGGATAGCCCTTTTCTTATCTTGACTCAAGGTGCCTCTACGAATTAGTCTGGCGATCTAAAGGTGAAAAAAATCCACAGAGAATCATGCAATGTCGCTTAGGATAGAACAATTATGTATGTATGTATGTATGTATGTACATACATTCATGATAACATTTTTTGGACAGTGAATCAAGTATGTACATACATATAGGCATGATCTGAACATATACTATATGTATCCTAAGTAGACGGATTACAAGAGCTGAATGAGCAAAGAATATAAGCGTATGCAATGAATATTCGCTTTTCTATTTTATGCCGAGGAGAAGGACGGAGCGGTGAGAAAAAGTGATTGCCGACTGACATGATGTTATCCAAAGGAATAATATATCTACAACTTCAAAAGTCTTGTGTAATTGAATAGAAATGAGCATGCTCTTGGAGTGGTGGAAGGAAAAAGAGAAGAAGCAGTCAGGATTAAGAAGGAACTTCTGAAAGTGTCTCATGTGGTATTAATTTACATTGTGGGCGAGTGGGACAGATTAATTGAAGACAGCATCTTCACAGAAGAGAGTCAACAGTGAAAAGCTCGGTTAATTTGCACTGGGTAAGAATGATAAAGATATGATAAAGATAAGGAGAGAGAGAGAGAGGTGGAGAGAGCGGAGAAAGAAAGAAAGAAAGAGGGCCGAATGGAAAGAAAAAGTCACAGAAAGGACAAGCTGTTGTGGACCGAAATAATACTGCGATATTCAATGTGTGACCGCTAAAGAGAAAGAGAAGTAATTTATATAGAGAAAGAGGGAAGAAAAGGAGAAAAGGAGAATAAAGATAGACTGTGCGAGAGAGAGACGGAGAGAGAGAGAGATGGACTGAGAGAGAGGGGAGAATACCAAGGAGAAGGAGAAAATAAATATTTGAAGTTGAAGAAATGGGGGACTGGAGAGAAAGAGAGAGAGAGATAGAGAGAGATCGAGGAACGATGGACAGACTGGGAATTAGAGAAAGGGAGAGTGAGGGAGAAAAAAGGAAAAAGTGTACGAGAGTATGACCGTATCAGCCAGTGTCGACAACGTTGGAAGGGTGGAAGAGAAATTATTGAGAGTGAGAGAGAAATAGAGAGAGTGAGAGAGAGAAACGTAGAGAGAGGGTGAGACAGAGAATAGAGAGAGCGAGAGAGAGAAACGTAGAGAGAGGGTGAGACAGAGAATAGAGAGAGCGAGAAAGAGAAACGTAGGGAGAGAGTGAGACAGAGAATAGAGAGAGCGAGAGAGAGAAACGTAGAGAGAGGGTGAGACAGAGAATAGAGAGAGCGAGAGAGAGAAACGTAGAGAGAGGGTGAGACAGAGAATAGAGAGAGCGAGAGAGAGAAACGTAGAGAGAGGGTGAGACAGAGAATAGAGAGAGCGAGAGAGAGAAACGTAGAGAGAGGGTGAGACAGAGAATAGAGAGAGCGAGAGAGAGAAACGTAGAGAGAGGGTGAGACAGAGAATAGAGAGAGCGAGAGAGAGAAACGTAGAGAGAGGGTGAGACAGAGAATAGAGAGAGAGCGAGAGAGAGAAACGTAGAGAGAGGGTGAGACAGAGAATAGAGAGAGCGAGAGAGAGAAACGTAGAGAGAGGGTGAGACAGAGAATAGAGAGAGTAGAGAGAGCGAGAGAGAGAAACGTAGAGAGAGGGTGAGACAGAGAATAGAGAGAGCGAGAGAGAGAAACGTAGAGAGAGGGTGAGACAGAGAATAGAGAGAGAGCGAGAGAGAGAAACGTAGAGAGAGGGTGAGACAGAGAATAGAGAGAGCGAGAGAGAGAAACGTAGAGAGAGGGTGAGACAGAGAATAGAGAGAGCGAGAGAGAGAAACGTAGAGAGAGGGTGAGACAGAGAATAGAGAGAGCGAGAGAGAGAAACGTAGAGAGAGGGTGAGACAGAGAATAGAGAGAGCGAGAGAGAGAAACGTAGAGAGAGGGTGAGACAGAGAATAGAGAGAGCGAGAGAGAGAAACGTAGAGAGAGGGTGAGACAGAGAATAGAGAGAGCGAGAGAGAGAAACGTAGAGAGAGGGTGAGACAGAGAATAGAGAAAGCGAGAGCGAGAAAGAGAGAGAGATCGACAGAGAGAGGGTGAGATAGAGAATAGAGAGAGAGCGAGAGAGAGAAACGTAGAGAGAGGGTGAGACAGAGAATAGAGAGAGCGAGAGAGAGAAACGTAGAGAGAGGGTGAGACAGAGAATAGAGAGAGCGAGAGAGAGAAACGTAGAGAGAGGGTGAGACAGAGAATAGAGAGAGCGAGAGAGAGAAACGTAGAGAGAGGGTGAGGCAGAGAATAGAGAGAGCGAGAGAGAGAAACGTAGAGAGAGGGTGAGACAGAGAATAGAGAGAGCGAGAGAGAGAAACGTAGAGAGAGGGTGAGACAGAGAATAGAGAGAGCGAGAGAGAGAGAAACGTAGAGAGAGGGTGAGACAGAGAATAGAGAGAGCGAGAGAGAGAAACGTAGAGAGAGGGTGAGACAGAGAATAGAGAGAGCGAGAGAGAGAAACGTAGAGAGAGGGTGAGACAGAGAATAGAGAGAGCGAGAGAGAGAAACGTAGAGAGAGGGTGAGACAGAGAATAGAGAGAGCGAGAGAGAGAAACGTAGAGAGAGGGTGAGACAGAGAATAGAGAGAGCGAGAGAGAGAAACGTAGAGAGAGGGTGAGACAGAGAATAGAGAGAGCGAGAGAGAGAAACGTAGAGAGAGGGTGAGACAGAGAATAGAGAAAGCGAGAGCGACAAAGAGAGAGAGATCGACAGAGAGAGGGTGAGATAGAGAATAGAGAGAGCGAGAGAGAAATAGAACAGCGAGAGAGATAGATAGAGAGAGGGTGAGACAGAGAATAGAGAGAGCGAGAGCGAGAAAGAGAGCGATAGAGAGATAGAGAGAGGGTGAGACAGAGAAGGAGATAAGATGGAAACAGGTTGAATCTCCAGCTGCCTCGAGCGGGCGCTTTTCCGGAAAATCAGAGGAACGTCTCTCATTCTTTCTTTCAAAAGCAGCACATTGTTCCAGAATGCGCAAGGATACAGTGATGATAAATGATAAGAAGAATAATAAGACAATTCTTGTTAAGTAGAGAGAGTATGAGACAGAGAATAGAGAAAGCGAGAGCGAGAAAGAGAGAGAGATCGACAGAGAGAGGGTGAGATAGAGAATAGAGAGAGCGAGAGAGAAATAGAGACAGCGAGAGAGATAGACAGAGAGAGGGTGAGACAGAGAATAGAGAGAGCGAGAGCGAGAAACGTAGAGAGAGGGTGAGACAGAGAATAGAGAGAGCGAGAGAGAGAAACGTAGAGAGAGGGTGAGACAGAGAATAGAGAGAGCGAGAGAGAGAAACGTAGAGAGAGGGTGAGACAGAGAATAGAGAGAGCGAGAGAGAGAAACGTAGGGAGAGAGTGAGACAGAGAATAGAGAGAGCGAGAGAGAGAAACGTAGAGAGAGGGTGAGACAGAGAATAGAGAAAGCGAGAGCGAGAAAGAGAGAGAGATCGACAGAGAGAGGGTGAGATAGAGAATAGAGAGAGCGAGAGAGAAATAGAGACAGCGAGAGAGATAGATAGAGAGAGGGTGAGACAGAGAATAGAGAGAGCGAGAGCTAGAAAGAGAGCGATAGAGAGATAGAGAGAGGGTGAGACAGAGAAGGAGATAAGATGGAAACAGGTTGAATCTCCAGCTGCCTCGAGCGGGCGCTTTTCCGGAAAATCAGAGGAACGTCTCTCATTCTTTCTTTCAAAAGCAGCACATTGTTCCAGAATGCGCAAGGATACAGTGATGATAAATGATAAGAAGAATAATAAGACAATTCTTGTTAATTTCTTAGGGAAAATGTATATCTAGCATGAACACTTGAAAAAAAAGAAAGTTATCACTGATTACTTTTTACTCGCGACTCTTCTACTCATCGAATGTCATTTACGAAATTTCATCGAAAGAGTTTTGAGAAAAAAGGCAGATGATGCTACAGCGACAAAGTGCAATGATTCGGTGATAGGGTACAAACGAAAACCAGCGACGCTTCTCTCTTTCTCACGCTTTCTCACTCTCACTCTCTCGCGCTCTCTCGCTCTCGCTCTCTCTCCCTCTCTCGCTCTCTCTCTCGCTCTCTCTCTCTCATCTCCCACTTTCGCGATCTCTTCTTTCTTCTACCACAAAGACTTCATCGCTTGTATAACATGTAATAACAAGTCACAAAATTAGAACAAGGTAATGAAATTTTAACCAGTAAAAATACTTTTGGTTGGTGAAGAACCGAGTAATCATGTCGAATGGCGGTGATGTTAAATCGAGCTCACGGTTAAGGGTGTCACCAATTTACATACGCATATTGTATGCAGAGCAATATGAGTAATGCAAGCAAACATTCCAGAGATGGCCAGTGATGCTGGAGCAAAAAAAGAGAATTGCATCGTTATTTTGACATCGAGCACATGGAATCATCTGCCTCTTATGGAAAGAGAGAACGGGGCAGAGATACAAACAAAGAGAAAAGAGAGAGAGATAGAACGAAAAAAACAGAGGGAGAGAAAGAGAGAGAGAGAGAGAGTGATTTAGAGAGAGCGATTGGAACAGAACAAGTCATCAACTTTAGCTACTGGAAATATGTAGACACTGAGTGAGCACCGACCGAGGAGAACTGTTGGCGAAGTGCTGGACGCTGAAATGGATTATGCTTCCGAAATCAGTGAGAGAATCTGAGAAAGAGCTACAGAGAAAGCGGGCAGAAGAGAAAGAGAGAGATAGGGAGAGAGAGAGAGACAGTGAGAGAGATAGAGAGAGAGATATTGAGAGAGAGATAGAGAGTGAGAGAGAGAGAGATAGTGAGAAAGATAGAGAGAGAAATATAGAGAGAGAGAGAGATTGCCGGCAGTCAAAACAGAGCAAACTAGACATACAGCGAAATCATTTCTCCTTTTGGAGAAAAGATTTCCTAGACAGGCCAAGTTTTGATAACCAGGATATTCATCGTCAAAGATCATGTCGGTATTCCATGTCATTGCCATTTCCATCCACAAATTGGAGAGCCAATTGAGGGGAGATGGAAACGAGAAAGTTGTGAGAATTTAGATTTACAACAGTTACCTTTGGAAGCGCACACAAAGATGTTGTTTGAAACAACTTTCTTTTTTTAATTCGAGATTCTTTGATGAATTGTTTGAAACAGAAATTGTTTAAAAGATTATATTTGCCTGACATGTCAAACAAATTGTTTTACTGATGAGACACACGAACCAGTCTGAGGCAGTTGCTTGGCGTGTTGCATCCGCAACAAAACGAGAGATGCAAGAACACGACAGAATCAGAAAAAACTCGGCGAACGTAGGATACTAGTGTAAAGGAATGCATTACACATCTTGGAACCGAGAGATTAAGTAAACGAGATCACAACAAAATTGATTCACTTTAGTTTGCATCAAAATGAAGTATCCTGTGTTTAAAAAAGAGGCAAAACCTTCTTACTTTGGTAGTCCGCTGTTGTCGTGCGATGCACAACAACAGCCAACGGGTGAAGAAAATGTCATAAAATTTCAATGAAATAGTACGAACATGTCCAATATGTGTGCTTCAAGCAATATATCAGCAAATATTCTTCCGCGCAATCTGACGTTTGGTAACGAGGAGAGTGGAAGCAACCGAGACTAGCTGAGGCACGGCCATGAGATATGATAATATCATTTTACTTTCCGCCCGCTTATTTTTTTAAGTACAGTAATTGTCTTCCCGTTCACGCTAATTCGGTCAACAAAACCGTTAAACGAAACTGAGAGAAATAAAAAAAATTAACAGGTTAAAAAATTAGCTGATACGGTTACGAGATAAGAAAGAGGTCTACGGCGAATATTCAGCCTTTCTTCGATTATCTTTTCAGATTGCTCCAAATGCTTGTTGGATAGCATGCGGACCAAAGAGAAGGCGAGAAAGTCTAAGATGCAAAATTACATGAAATCAACCATGGACAAGTGTCGCCCTAGCTCAGCCTTGCCTCGCATGCAGATTTCATCAACTGTCGAGGGACAGTTTGTGTTTTGCCATTCGGCGAAGGGTTCCTCCTTGCATTGTTGTAAAACAAAATGTACGTATGAATGAAGAATGTGTAAAAACATTCAAACCCCAGCCGCCGTAGCAAAGTGTCTCTTTTTTTGAGGCGAAAGATGAAGTTTCTGACATCAGGCTAATATCTCTGTTCCTCTCTAATATTACAGCAACCCTTCTTGTGTATGCTTGTTCCCTTAGAGTTAGCCTGATATGATTTTCTGGCTAGCATCAGGCAGCAACATGTTACTTCATTAACTCTTACTACTCGAAGACGCTCTTTGGCTTGCGCTGTTGTTCGGCGAAGAAAAAACCGAGAAATTTTCTGTCTTATCTTTTTACTCTTCATTTTCTTATTCTTTTTTTTTACACAGCATTAGATGTTTTCGCTACTCGTTATAGACCTGTATTCATATTTAACATCGCGAGTACTTTAATGGCATGCTTGCCAGAGAGTTAGCAATTTAATTTTATTTAAAATGTTAGCGAGAGAGTGGTGGCTATTTAGAAAGGAGGAGCGAGAAGGGAGAAGGATGATAAAAGTGAGAGAGAGAGAAGAAGTGATAGAGAAAGAGAGAAAGAGGGCGAGAGAGAGACTGAGAGAGAGAGAGAGAGAACGACATGGAGAGGTGAAAAATGAATGATCGAATAAAAAGCAAGCGTAACCCCGATTTTTTTCCAACCTAATCAGAAGCTATTAACAACGCCTACACGAAACTGTAATGGATTTGAGAAATGAATGAGAACGTTTCAGCTGGTGCCCACACCTTAGGAATGGAGGAAGAGAAAATACAGACAGAGAGAGAGAGAGAGAGAGAGAAAGAAAAAAGAGATTAAGAGTGAGAGAGATGGAGAGAGATATGTATGGAGCGAGAGATGGGGAGAAGGGCGAGAGAATGAGAAAGATGGACGACAGAGAAGAAGAGAATATGGAAACAAATTGAATCTACAGCTCCTTCGAGCAGGTTATTTTCTTTGAAAATGAAAGGAACATTTCCAGAATAAAACAAGGAAAATGATGCAATGAAAATTCTTGTTTATTTATAGAAAGGCATGACCACTCGAGAAAAAAAAAATGAAAGCAGTCTTTGCTTGATTAATTTTTACTTGTGACAAAGTATCGACCATCCAATACCATTTAGTTGCAAGTCAACGAACAAAGGGACACGAGAGAATGTCATGATGCTAGAGCGACGATAAAGTGCAATGATTCGGTGATAGGGTAAATGAGAAGACTTTTTCCTCTCTCTCTCTCTCTCTCCCCTCTTCCGTGCTCTCTCCATTTTTACCTCTTTTCCTGTCTCACTTTTCTCTTTCTTCCCTTGTCTCTCTCGTCTCTATTTCCCTCTTCTCTCTTTCTCTTTCCCTATCTCTTTATTCTCGTTCCGCTGGTAGAAAGAGTTCCGCTCTCTGGATAGACACTCGGTTGAGAATGATGAGATAGCCAGCCACAACTTCAATATGGTAACAAAATATATACAAAGACAATATTCGTCGACGGAGAGTAGTGTGACGAACAAGTTGAGAGAATTAGAGAAAGACGGTGTTGGAGACTTATTGTTAGCGAGAGAGAGAGAGAGAGAGAGAGAAAGAGAGAGAGGGAGAGAGCGAGAGGGAGAGAGAGAGAGAGAGAAAGAGGGAGAGGGAGAGAGAGAGAGAGGGAGAGAGAGGAAGAGAGGCAGCAAAACAGAGCAAGCCAGACAGATAGCGAAAACATTTCTAAGCGTAGGCGATACATAGATCTCCGAGACATTTAATGTTCTGATAACCATGATAATTACGTCTAGGGATTTAGTCTGAAACCAATGTTATCGTGATTTCCATCCGTAATACTCCGATTCCTTCACCATGTCCAATACAAACTTCTTGTTGATAAAAATAATTCAATTTATCTCATTTCCTTACATTAACGTCACCTCGATTGGAGGACGTGGCGTAGAAGTCGGCTTAGTTGTCGTTGCAAATTGCCTATGATACGACATGAAATGAGGAGAAGGCGAAGTTGAAATCAAAAGATTGGATAGGATAAGGGGAGATTGTGAAAGGAGAAGGAAAACACGAGAAAGATAGTCTTGGAGAATGACCTAGTCACCGATTCCGGCTAACTCTTCCCTACTTTTCCGTTTTTTTTTCCCTTGTGTACAAGAAATTCATATATGTATGTACATATGTAGGGATCCATTTTGTGCTTTCTTTATAAAACAACAATTCTCATGCGTCCTTTATTGTTTGGTCTTAGAGGACTTGGCCCTTCTCTTCTTTTCCATTCCACTCTTCTTTCCTTCTTCCTTCTTCTCTTCCTTCTTTCCACGATTCTTTCTCTCTCCCTTCTTTTCACTCCTCTTTCTCTCTCCCTTCTCCTCCTCCTTCATACTCTTCTTTCCTTCTCCCTCCCCCTTCTTCTCCTTCTTCTTGGTCTTCTTACTCTTTCCCTCCTTGCTCTTCTTGCTCTTTCCCGTACCAGACTCTTCTTGCCCTTTGACCTTGGCATCTCCTCGTTCTTATCCTTCAGGCGCTCCGACTTGGGCAGTGGCTGAAAAATGTTTTTTTTTGTCATAGTTAATATTTTTTGTAATAATTAACATCATTATTAATAATTATTTGATATTGAAGGGATATTTCTAGCTTCGTCTAGACCTCGCTCTTCTTCGCCGCATTCTCCTTAGCCTCTTCCTTTGCGTTCGCTCCGATTTCCTTCTCATTTTCTGCCTTCTTCTGCTCGGGGGTGGTCGTCTCCTCGTTCTTGGCTGACAACAAAAATATTGTTGACTAAATTAATTAGCCAACTAAAAACCGGGAACAGTCAGAGTGCAGAGTGGAAAGCAGTTAAGGAAAAAAAAATTCTATCATCAAACATTGACTAGACTTTGACGGGGTTTCTCCAGTTGTCAGAGGCACAAAGTTGTTGCCAGACCTGGAAGCGATTCCGGCGGCGAAGACCCAGACGACTGCGGCGCACGACCCGGTGACGGGGCGGCCGATTCGGTCGGAGCCGCTGAATACGGTAGCTTTCGCGATAAGAAAATCAAGATACCAGATTCAAAAGCTAAATTTAAAAGCATTGATTTGTTGTACTTAGTTACACCGAATTCTCTGCCCATGACCGATAGTCATATGAGAGTGGACGGATTGTCGTCTTACCGGCGGATTCCTTCGCTGCGACTCCTCCTTCATTCTTCTTCTTCTTATCGGCAGGATTCTTCTGGCTTTTTTTCTGGAGTTGCTGTCGACTCTTGCGCAGCAGCAGCAGTAGTAGTCGACTCTTGCGGGGCAAGAGGCGGCACTAAAATAGTCATTTTATTAATTACTTTTGAAAGCTAGAAATGTTTGCTTTCTATTTTGATTATAAACCTTTCTTTTCGCTCTCTTTCTGTCTTTCTGCTTCTCCTCTGTCCGCCTTCTCTTTCTCTTCAATCTTCTTGGATTCCTCCATCTCCTTCGTTTCCTCTTTCTTCAGTTCCGGAGCCTCTGCCGTCGTTGTTTCTTCTGTTGCTTTTTCCTCAGTTTTTGCAGTCGGTGACGCTAGAAATGCTGAAAATCATCAAAAAATTATATCATAAATATTATAGTGTCTCATTTAAAAGTCATTTTAATAATTAGGAAAAGCACCTTCTTCTTCCGGCAGAGAGTTGTCGCTTTGCGTCTTGGCCACCTCGGGCGGAATTGGAAAGGTCGGTTCCGGTGGTGGGAGAGCGACGACAGGCAGTTGAGTGACTGAAATTGACATTTTATATTAAAATACAGGTAAAACTTTTCATATTTGTAAGAACAACTAAGACAAATTCTCTGCAGAATCCACCCCGCACAGGATTATTTGGATAGGGTTAGCCCACCTTTCTCGTTCTCTTTCGGTGTCTCCGCTGCTTCTCTTCCATCCACGTTCTTTTCATCTTCATTCTTCTTGGATTCCTCCATCTCCTTCGTTTCCTCTTTCTTCTGTTCCGGAGCCTCTGCCGTCGTTGGTACTTCTGTTGGTTTTTCATCGAGTTTTGCATCTTGAGATGCTGAAAAATTAGCCTTAGTCAAAGAAGCTTTTTTTATTAATATTTTTACAAATGAATATTTAGTAGCGTTAAAAACCTTGGCCTGTCGGCTGAGAGCTATCGCTTTGCGTTTTGGCCACCTCAGACGGGATTGGATTCTCGGAGGTCGCCTCCGGTGCTGAGGGAGAGGCGGCAGGAGGACATTCAGCAACTCCTGCATTATCTTCGTTCTCTTTCCGCGACTCTGCTTCCAATCCATCGGCCTTCTTTTCACTCTTCTTGCATTCCTCCTTCTCCTTCGTTTCCTCTTTCTTCTCTTCCAGAGCCTCTGACGTCGTATGATTTTGATTTTCGGAAGTAAATTCCGGTGCTGAGGAAGTGGAGGCAGGACTTTCAGCGCCTGATGATTCGCAAGAAGAAATAATTTAAATATCTTTTATCATACTTTACTTTCTTGGCCTTCTTTAGAAGCTTCTATTCAATGCGAAATACCTTTCTCGTTCTCTTTCGTTGTCTCCGTTTCTCTTCCATCCGCTGTCTTCTTGGATTTCTCATCCTTTTCCTGCTTCTCTTTCTCTCCCTCTCCTTTCATCTCGGCTTCAGGTGGTGGAGTTTGAAACGCTATACAAATATCTTCTAAAATTCTAATCTATTTTCAAAGTTCCATTTTAATTCCGTTTCAGCTAACTAGTGATATTTTGTCTTATATCTCATTGTCAACGTCAAAACCTTCATTTGTCGGTGGCGAAGTGCCGCTGTGTGTCTTTTCTTCTTCGGGTGGAGTTGCCTTGCCGGAGGGAGATTCCGCTTTTGAGGGAGGGGCGAGAAGACTTCGGATGACTGAAATAGGCAATTTTTTTTCTTTAAATCGGGAAATGGCCACCGGTACGTATCTCAGTGCTACGCCAGAAACATTTTTTTCTGTATTTCTGAGCAAGCAACCGGGTTCTATTTGCGGTTTCTACTATTGCTACAAGTGGCACCCTTCTCATTATCTTTCGCTGTCTCTGCCGTTCCTCCATCCGCCTTCTCCGCTTCCTGTATCTTCATTGATTTCTCCTTCGTTGCTTCATGCACAGCCTCCTCCCTCGTGGCTCCATCGTTTGGCTTCCCCTCCGCCTTTGCAGTCGATGCTGAAATGTTGAAATGCTGAAATGCTAGGGTATATCAGCAAAAAAATTATTCCTTTATATAAAATTAGAAATAGAGAGAGAGAGAGAGAGAGAGCGGGCGAGGGAGAGAGGAGAGAGAGAGAGCGGGCGAGGGAGAGAGGAGAGAGAGAGAGATAGAGAGAGAGAGAGAGAGAGAGAGAGAGGAAGAGAGGCAGCAAAACAGAGCAAGCCAGGCAGATAGAGAAAACATTTCCAAGCGTACACGATAGATCTCCGAGACATTCAATGTTCTGATAACCATGATAATTACGTCTAGGGATTTAGTATGAATCCAATGTTATCGCGATTTCCATCCGTAAATACTCTGATTCCTTCACCATGTCAAATACAAACGTCTTGTTGATAATAATAAAATTTATCTCATTTCCTTAGCATCACAAACTATAACCATCACAAATATATCACAATCTCTATTTTACAGAGGTTATAATATCAAAAAATATGGCTATAATTTCAGAGATATAATCCAGTATGCACTATTCACACACGACTACTCAAATATGATAGGGTAAAGCTCGGGGAGGCAGGGATTCTTGTGAGGTTCAACATAAGAGAAGATACAGAAACATTACATAAATAAACCCTGAGTTCGGGAGGGCCAGATAAGCCCTCGATTAAAAAAAAACTCTTTCTCTTCTTTAACCGCTCGACAACGGAGAATGCACTCCTCGGGTATCCTGTAATTATGCTAATTATGCAATATTCATTTTATTGACACAGAATTGTTTATAACTTACCCGTCAAATTCGTCCTCTTTCTTATAGTAACATTCTCGATCTTTCTTTCTCCCTCTTCTTAACCTGTCACTATTCTCTCTATCTCTCACTCTCACTCTTTTTCTCCTTCGCACTCTCTTCCCTCCAATTATATCATCATGCATTTCGATTAATCTTGCTTCTTGCAGACATTTCACACACATAAAACACTGTTCTGGAGGAGAACGGCCAATTCTGGGGAAAGACCAACATTGTCCTTGGTCG
>CALZFC010000328.1:872500-982500 GCA_945643635.1 Allodiplogaster sudhausi | reverse complement strand
TAAATCCGAGCTATCAAAATTTGCCAGCTTTCTAGCCTATAATTATACTTTTTTTAATGCAACATATATTTTATTTTAAATACAAAATGTCCAATTCTAAATAACAAACACATAAAGGATTACAAACCCGCTTGCTGCAGTCGATAGAGCAGATAGTGGAAGGCGGCGTCGATCTCCATCATCTTCTTGAGGAAGCGATACTCGTAGAAGAAGCCGAAGCCGTGCAGCGTGTGGTCCGGCTCGCCGAGGTACCTCAAGGAGATCGATGATTATTATTGATTTGTGGTCCATCTATATTTTACACATTAACAGTAGTACCTTTCTTATACTTCACCAATGGTAACAATATTTTTTTTTTTAAACCTAGCATTGACAATCTGTTAAAACTATGATATTTGTTATAGTAATAATAATAATTATTATTTTTATTATTATTTCATAATTATTGTTATTAGTATATATCTTATTATATATGAATACAACAAAAATAGATATTAAAAGAATAAAACCTATTCTATAAAAAAAATCCAACCATGCATAAAAGTTCTTGCTGCTTCCCTCGACATCGTTGGTGGCCATGCGCTCGATCATCTCGTCCACTTCAGATTCCCATGACGGGAGATCGCCAAACTTCTCGCCGAACTCGTCGTCGAAGCGTCTGGAAAAAAGCATTTTTTTTTCTTTAAAAGCAATATATTATATATATACATTTTTTTTTTAAATATTTTCGTGAAATAATAAATCTAATCAATTAATGGAAACAAAGAATAATTAACATAAATATTTAATTTTATATTTTCAAAAATAATAATTTTTGAAAATATTCTTCCAACTTGAAGAGCACGCCCTCCTCCTTGCCAATGGCCTCGTCGCCGACCGGCCAATAAAATACAGAAGAGCGTCCGCCCGCCTTCCACACCGTAGTCCAGATGGGCTCACCGGAATTGACGTACCTGAAATAGGAGGGGCGGGAGACTCAAATTAATTAAAACAACTTTATTTACATAACACTGGCAACAATCGACATTAAGTTTTGCTTAGTTTAATTTATATTTTTTCCTATATTAAGCATAAGTTATTAAAACATACCAGAAGGACTTGCGTGCGAGCTCAGCATAGCCCGGAATGCGAGAAGCGTTGTAAATGTCGAAACTGGAAGAAATATATTATTAATCAAAATAGTATTGCATGCATTTATAGTAATTTATAGTGATTCTTTCGATTTTCTCAACTATAAATTCAAAGTCCGTCCTTTCACGGATCAAGAATAGAGCGAAAGAGCAGAAGGCTGTAAAAAAATCTAGGTGGATCCGAGAAATATTGCTCAACTTATCATGGAATTCTTCTGCGTTTCCAAGATAAGCATATAAGCATTCCGAAGAGGGAGAAGCAAGAGAGAGAGAGAGAGAGAGAGAGAGAGAGAGAGATTTGAGGGAGAGAGAGAGGAAGAGAGAACACGAGAGTGCCTTGATAACATAGGGTGACTTGCACTCACAAGGCCTTCTCCTTAGTGTCGTAGAAAAAGTTGCCGGTGATGCCGTGGTTTTCCTCGCTGAAAGAATTATTTTAATAACAACATTTTATAAAATGTTTAATGTGCTCTCATTATATTCTGTGCATAATAGTAATTCACTAGCATGATTAGGAGTAACATAATATCCATTCTTTATAATTTCGCGACTATTTTTTTTACAATAAAGGTCAAATATTTTCTTTCTAGCAAATAATATAACAAAGCTTACTGAAGGCCCGTGACGATGCTCATGTGGTTGGGCGCCGTGTAAGTGAACTGAAAAGATGAAATATATTAAAATAAATAAAAATTATTTGGAAATTATGGAAACAAATTTTTCATATAATACAACAAAAAATATTATGTTTTCTTTAAAGTACGAAATATTTTAACAATAAAAAAAGAAGATAAACAAAAAATAAACCTGCTGAGACTTGACTCCATTCTTGAACCACGTGCCCGTCTTGGACCACTCGTAGATGGTGGGGACCTGGAAGGGATGGAATTAGAGAGAGTCTTTCTACTTGTACATTATGGTTGGTGTGTGGAATCCAGGGTAAAAAAAGGCGTTGTCAATTCGACAGACCCACCTTTATTTTGGGCCTCACCAAAGCCCTGTTTTTGAGGAACATTTAGGCAAAAACAGCAAACCCACCCTGGTTTCCAGACCCAATACCTCCATCCCCACCCTAATCCTTTGGGTCCTCGACCGTGGCTTTTATTCCATTTTGGAATCGTCTAACTAACTACCTGTTGAATCCACTTAGAATTAGATTTTGTTTTCTATTCCAAATAAGAATTTCTCTCACCAACGCGCAATAAAGAGCATGAGAGAGCTCAGGCGAATGTGGGTGGCAAATGGGACTTTAGACTTACACTCTCTGGCGCCATTTGTATGGTGCGTGCGTGACTTTTGGCACTATTCTCCTATCAGGGAATAAAACGTAGGTCGAGGACCCACCAGAACCGTGTTTGGGAACCTCAGTTCTGTTAATAAGACTCTTGGTGGCACTAACGTTATAAGCGACAGTAAAATATCGCACAGTTAGCTAAGAAAGTTCTTTTTTTATACTATTCAGAAAAGCTTAAAAAATAAGAGGAGAAAACAAAGCGCTGACCAGACTCGCATTGAGGAGATCGTAGCGGAAGCCATCGATGGAGACTAGGAGGAGTCGGCGGCTGGCGGAGTCGGAGCCGGAGCCGAAGTCGGCTCTCTTCCCTCTCGATTCGGCGTCCGCTCGCAGTGGAGGCGCCGCATGAGAATGGTTGACGAGGATGAGCAGGTGGAGAAGAGAAAGGAGTACAGCCAAGCACCGTTGCAGCATCCTCAACGAATGACAACTTTACTCACAATTAAACTCATTCTTTGTTTACTGCACCCTTGACAGCTTTGGCTAGAAGCTATGAAAGGATTGAAGAATCAAGACATATGCGAGGTATCCTGACTGGACCGGAAGCAAGTGAAGAAAGACTTATAAAGGGCCCGACTAATGCGCGTAGTAGTACTACATGGGATAATCTCACGACAACAATGATAACAATAAACACACGAGAGAATAGCCGCTTTTTGATCCTTTAGAAATTTGGGATCACATGAATTTTTTTTTGTTAGAAAAGCTAATAAAGAAACAAGATTTAAGCCCGGATGAAAAAGATAAACATGGAGATAATGCGAAGAGAGTGATACGAAAGGAAAAGCACATGTTGGAACAAATGACAAAAATCCTTCTTGATCCGTCGACTGAAAATAAGAGCTTTTAAAAAAAAAAGCAAGAAATAGGCTTGTCTATAGATCATGAATCGCTTTCTTCAACTGATAAAAAGAGGCTATTTAAGCCGAGAAACTATCAATGAGTAGAAAGGAAGAAATAAGACGATGCGCGAATTGTCACATGGCGAGATCTGTCAAAACGGGAAAAAAAACCCCGCAAATCAACGAAACATGACAATTTAGTGTGCCGGCCGTTGTTTATGAAAGAAGAAAACGGCCGCGAATTCATATTGGAGGGAAAGTTTAAGCCATCACTTTAGCTTTGAAAATAACCTCCAATATGTTTACGGGAAGCAATTGACATGAGATTCTTATTTATGTACTCAACACTGATTGTGACCTTCTTATATCCTCTCAATCTAATCAAGGTTATGGACAGGGGCTGGGTGATCTTTCGGCGGATTTCATAAGTACAAATACACAAACATAGAAGAAAGTAGCATAGCGGAACTGAAATAGAAGAAGATTACTCTTCTGAAGTGCGTGGGATATAGGGCGATGAAATAGAGAGAGAGAGAGAGAGAGAGAGAGAGGGAGAGAGAGAGAGAGAGAGAGAGAGAGAGGAAAGAGAGATAAAAGAGAAAGCAGATAGAAAGAGGTATAACGTTTAGAGCGAAACGAGGCCTCGGAGTATTTTGAGCAGCTTATCACTCTTAAATGAAAAGCAACTCCTTATATACTCGCGGATGTGATGGAAAGGCTTATCAAGATACATTACTCACTCCCATGTCACACCACACTTTTTACGGGCATCCGATTAGGGCTGCTTTTTGGGGATGTCACGCTTTTTGCAAGGAAACCGCTCACGCCCATGTTTTGCTTCTTCTCTCTGTCTTGCTCTTGCTCTCGCTCTCTCTCTCTCTCTCTCTCTCTCTCTCTCTTACTCCCTCTCTCTCTCTCTCTCGCCCGCTCTTTTTCTCTTTCTCTCACTCTCTCTCTCTCTCTTCGTTGCACAAAATCATCCAGTTTAGCCACTTCTCCGAAGAGGTCATTTCGTAGTCAGTAAGTTCCTGGTGCAGACTGAACGGCGCCGGGATCAAGAAGAGCAAGGGTGCAAACTGGAGAGCGCAGGCTGTTAGAGAGTGGAAAGGAAAAAGGTCGAGAGGATGGTGAGGTGAAAGAGAAAGAGAGACAGAGACAGAGAGTGAGAGAGAGAGACAGAGAGTGAGAAAGAGAGATAGAGAGATAGCGAGATAGAGGGAGAGAGACAGAGACAGAGAGAGAGAGAGACAGAGACAGAGAGACAGAGAGAGAGAGACAGAGACAAAGAGAGAGACGCAGAGAGAGAGAGAGAAAGAGAGATAGAGTGATAGAAACTGAAAGATATAATGTCAGAGAGAGAGAGAGAAGAAATGACCGAAACAAGCCCGTAACCAACAAACCTGTTACAAATTAAGAGCACAGCCGCGAAGGTCACTGTTAGTAGTTAACTCACTCGCGAAAGCAGAACATTTTCAACAAGTTACGTTGCAAAAAAGGGTAGTGAACAATGAACTAGCGGACGAGAAGTGACAAGGCAGATCGAATGAGTCAAGGTACGTTCCACCGGGATTGGCGTGGAACGGGCGCGTGTTTGTGAGGGAGCGAGAGAGAGAGAGAGAGAGAGAGAGAGAGAGAGAGCGGGAAAGAGAGAGAGAGAAAGAGAGAGAGAGCGGGAAAGAGAGAGAGAAAGAGAGAGAGAGAGAGAGAGAGAGAGAGAGAGAGAGAGAAAGAGAGAAAGAGAGAATTATGGCGAGAGTAAGGTGAGTGAGAAAACTGTTCGTGATGAGAGAGAGAGGAGAGGTGGCACGAGAAGAGTAGAAATAGAGCTCTTTTTTAAACCAATTAGTGAAGTCACAAAATATCTACAACCATTTCACCTTGAGGAAAGGTTAGTATCGAGAAACGAATAGGGTTGAATGTACAGTTGAAAGTGAAGCAACATACTACATAAGTCGAAGTCAATTGGGCAGAAAGAAGACTGTGAAGACTGCTCTGTTCTGAAGCAAAACTTTCGTTCCGAATCACTTCTTTTGCTTCTTCAGGAGACTATGATCCCTTTTACCTACCCTTTTTACTCTCTCTCTCTGTCTCTCTCTCTTGTTTCTCTCTCTTTCTTTCTCTCTCCCTCTCTCCCTCTTTCTCTCTCGCTCTCTGTCTGTCTCGCCCTCTCTCTCTCTCTCTCTCTCTCTCTCTCTCTCTCGCTCTCTTACTCCTCATGAATTAGTGATAAGAATCCCAAACAAGCCTCCCGCCACTACCGGGTCAGTCACTCTCCTCTGCCATACTATGTAGCTCCTTTGTTCTGAATTCTATTATGACGCGAGGGCATCGGAGATCAAAGCAGAGTGACAGACATTTGAAAAGCTCTTTTCTTCTCACGCCTTCCGCGAGTCCAAAAAAATATATGGTCCGCAAACGGAGCTCAGACTTCCTGAAAGCGGGTCAACTTCTGCAAAAAAAAAAAGAAATCTGCAGAATTGACTTTTGGACTACTCTGGAGAACTTTTTAAAATTTTTTTATTCAGGGAGTTTTGAGAGATCAACAAAACTAATAGCTTTATGATATCAAAGCTAACTCTGCTAATACAATCTAGTTTGTTGACACTAACTCCCTTGTAGTATGCGTGCTTCTCTCTCTCTCTGTCTCTCTCTCTCTCTCGTTCTCTTTCTATTTCCATCAGAACTAGAGTGGAGTCGGTTATCATGTCTGAGATCAGATGATAAGTCATTGAATGAGTGACTGGTTGCATTAACCAATTGAACAATCTCGCTTCTGGCATTGTTTCATGTTCATTTAGTCAAGACTTCTTCAATAGATCACGACTAACTTTTGAAAAGAAGAAGAATACAAACCTGAAGGCTACTCTTTCGTTATTTTGGCTCTTCAATGCGGAATCTGATTGTGAGTGGGGAGCAAAAGTTTCATTCTATGTGTGATAATTTACAAAATCTTCCTGCACAAATCGACATTCTGCGGTCAAGATGTAGAATTATTCAGGAAGGCTTACTGTAAATGAACATAATGGTAATGATGCAATAGAAGGACAGATATGTGTCATTTGGGAGGAGCTGAGAATGGATAAATCCGAAAAAGGTATATTTGGATCGAAGGAGAGAGAGAGATTGAAGAGAGAGAGAGAGAGAGAGAGAGAGAGAGAGAGAGAGAGATCGTTAAGACGCACTCAACGGTGCTTGCTACCTTTTCCAGCAGAAAACAACTGGTACATGAGATCACAGATATGACTTCTGCAGAGAATTTGACGTCGTCAGAGATCTACAGGACTCTGCGATTTAATTGTCTGTTTCACTCTTTCTCTCTCTCTCTCTCTCTCTCTCTTTCAATCTCTCTCTTTCTCAATCTCTCTCTCTCTCTCTCTCTCTCTCTCTCTCTCTCTCGCTCTCTCTTTCTTTATCTTGCCTGAGTCATATATGCCATACCATCATTAGTTCGACGACGGCGAGCTGAACGCCCAGTTCATGGGGACCGATGAACATGAGAGAGGTAAAAAGAGATAGACAGAGAATGAGATAGAGAGACAGAGAGAGAGGGAGAGAGAGAGAGATAGACAGAGAGAGAGAGAGGCTCTATAATGGAATATCAAATTCCACACGTAACCTTCATTCCTCTCATTAGAATAGCCACGTGTTCATTTTCATTCTTGTTTTGATCGACTTGTATTTTAGAGTCAGTCTCCCCTTAGTGGCTCTTCACGAGCGGTCGATTCCTTGCTATTCTTGGCCTGGTGTGAAATGAACCCTGTTTTCTGAATATGCTCCCTTGTGCCCGCATACTTCTCAGGCGCTTGCTACTTTCCATGTGAGCCGAACCTTGAACTGACGTTGCGCATTTCTGAGAGAGATTCCTTTGTTTGAGAGCGCTCGAACTAATGATAGTGACTAAAATTAGGTATAGTGCAAAATAACTTAAAGTGTGTAGTGAGTTTTATTAAAATGTTGGTGTTGTCCGATTTTTCAGCAAATTCATTAGTGCATTTCTATTTTTTTCGCTAAGCATAACGCGCGCGATGTGCATTATTTTCGCGGTTTGGCTGTTGATGGGCATTTCCTTGGTTTGCTCAGAATTAAAGTACGTCTAAAACTTCCCAAATTTGCAGATCAGCAAATACTTTCTGAGGCGCAGCTACTGCGTCGTGATGAGCTCTTCTTTCTCATTCATGAATTTCCGTTAGTTTTTGTTATCTTAAAAAGAGTATTTGTGGTGAAAGTTGGAGTATTTTTCGTTTTTTTTAATTCTTATTAATTGTTTGTTTTTGTAGGCAGCAAGCCTCCCGAGCACCTTGGTACGAACACTCCGAACTGTGGATTCGCTGGAGCGAGTGTGATTCGGAGCTCCTTCGCCAAATCCAGCAGTGGATTTACAGGAGGAACTTCCGAGAAGGTGTGGGGTGGTTTCATCGTTTTACCTTGGGAAATAGGGATTTCAATAGGTTTACCTCGATAATTATGGGGGATTCAATTGGTTTTACATTGAGACTACGAGGATTTCCATTAGTTTTACCTTGCGAATGGCGAATGTTGCTTGCACTTTGCTGTATTGCCAAGTTAATTCGTAGCTTCAGGACATCAAGAGTGTGCCGAACAACTCCCTCCGCGCTTTCAACTCCAGGAATTCTTCATTCAAGGTCATTGCTTTTCTTCTCTGGTAGCTTTTTTCAAATTTCAAAAACCATAATATTTTTGTCTCTCACATGGCCGCGAAAGCTCCGCAACAACTAGGATATTTTTTTTGTCAGGTGCCCAACTTTGGATTCGCAGGAGCGACTTTCACAAAGGTAATCAGTCTATTTTTTGAAGGGCCTACATGTTTGGCGACAGCATTTCGCATATCTTCTGTGGAGTTTAGCTAAGTCTAGCTAACTATTTTCTCGTGCTCAGGTGTCATCTCGCGCCAGTGGAGAGGAGAAGAAGCTGAGTGAAACTGTCGAGGTGAGCATGGTCTGCCTTACTCTTGCATACGTCGAAAAATTTATGAAGTTTCCGAATGGGAGTAACCAATGGGGGAACAAAGGCCGTCGGATCTAGGTTGTTGATGGTGTTGAAAGTAATGTCTTTTGACATGCGATGATTCGCTTATAAGGCCAAATAAATGAGCATGTTTGCCATGGGACTTGGGATTTGTCTAGAGCTTCTCTTATCAGCTTGAAGACTTGTTCACCTTCCCACTGGGGTTGCCCTTTTCCATTATTAATATTTGCTGTCAACCGGTTTTTGGAAATTATTTTGGCAAATTTCCGTTTGAAAATCAATCAATAAGTCTCAATTTGAGAACTCTGATACGGTATCTCTTGTATTAAAATTCCGAAAACTAATAAAGGAAGTATTAGGGAGTATAGTTCTTGTTAGGCAGTACAGTAAGAATATATATTCCAGGTTCTTTTCCCATGTATTCCAAATCGAGCTTGATCGCTTCAGGCAATGGAAGCTCTTTCTCTCCGCTCATTTGTGGAGCCTGAGAGCGGCGTCGTTCACGCGCAGGATTCTCCTTCAATCGGCGAGTTTGAGGATGCTGAAGAGGACGATGGCAAGTGGAAGAATCTCCGTCGATATGATGAGGTGGCTTCTTCTTCCCATCATTCACTTTTCATGTCCCCCTCCAGTGCTGAAATAGGTCTGGCCCATGACAGGGTTGTAACCCCCCGGGCCGAAGTCCGGAATCCTGTCTTTCCCGTGCTTCTTTCCCTTTGTAACCCCCCGGGCAGGCCATTTGGCCGTTTGTAACCCCTCGGCCCAAGTCGAGAGGTAAGCACTATTTCAGCACTGATGTTCCCTTCCCCACCCTTCTGATACCTGTTCTTAAATGGTTAAAGCTAGAGCCAGGGGTAAAATGGTACTCTAGATTTGAATGAAAACCCCCAGATTTTGGTTCTTCCAGTGCCATAAAAGTTCAGTTTCCGGATTTTTTTTAAAGGTTAAGCAAGAGGATGCACCACGCGCGGACACCACCGACATTTCCAGCAGCAACAACAACAAGAACGTGGTGGAATCTCTCTCACTGGACACTTTTGAGGAAGCGGAGGAGGACGATGGAAAATGGAGGAATCTCCGCCGAAATGATAACGTGCTAATCTTAACTATTCTTTTAAACCCCCCCCCCCCCCCATTCTTTTCGCTAGCGGAATCAGAAAGCAATATATTTGTTTATTTCTGTTTAAGAACGAAGATGCCATATCATATTCAGCCAGAGATCTTTACTGAAACATCCGCCTGACTGGCATTTTTGTTCAGCAGTTTCATTAATGATGCATTGCCAGCTTTTTAATTCCGCTGAATTCGATTTATTATGCTCTGTCTACTTTTAGCGCCTCAATGTCGAGCAGAAATCTACTACAGCGCACAAGAAGAATGTCCACTTCGCAGACGAGCAGCCAAAAGAGGTAGAGAATGTCATAGAGAGAAAGAGAAGCTAGGGATGCCGGAGCCGAGAGAGAGAGAGAGAGGGGAAAAAAGGATGATCCGAGGGTACCCCAAAAGTGGATGGGTAAGGGTCTTTTGGGATCCGAAAGGAAGGTAGGGTATGTAGAATTTTACCTTTTTTTTTAAAATCAAAAACTGTATGGGGTAATGCCTGATTAAGGCACAAAAACAGGATGGGTGTTCCGTTTCGGACCGGCCTTTTTTTACCCTGGAAAGAGAAGCTAGGGTTGTCGGAACCGAGAGATAGAGGATAGAGAGAGAAACTAGGGATGCCGGAGCTGAGAGAGAGAAAGGGAGGGAGAGAGAGAAAAGGGACGCCCTGAGGATGGAGAGCGAGAAGTCGGAATTTGAATCAATTGCTACTATGGTTTTTTTCTGTTAGAGACTAATGGTGTTTCAAGGCGATAATTGCTAAGAAAACATTAGCTTTCATCTTTTTAGGTGTCAGGCAAATTTTTTAAAAATTGTTTTTCTTTCTATTTCCAGAACAGTGACAGCGGAATTACGTCTTCTCCTGTTCGCCCCATCCGTATCGTCTTCTCTGACAACGAGGAGGTTAGAAAGGGAGCAAAGATAGAGAGAGAGAGAGAGAGAGAGAGATGCGGAAAGAGAGCGAGAAGGGACAGAGAGAGAAGCGGAAAGAGAAGAAGGGGCAAAGAGAGAGAGAGAGAGAGAGAGAGAGAGAGAGAGGAGAGGGAGGAGGAGGAGTAGAAGAATGCAACAAGATGGGGCTCTATTCTAGTGTAGGCGTCCTATCGAATTATTGGCGTCCCATGGAAAATAAAGGCGTCCCGCCGAATTATGAGCGTCCCATGAAAAAATTAGGCGTCCCATGAAATTATAGGCGTCCGACCGATTTATAGGCGTCCCATAGCAAGACAAGAAAAGGCGTCCCATATAATTTAAGGCGTCCCAAAAAATTTTTTCATGGTAGTGTATGCACTTTGAGGAGGTTATTCTGTCACTTACAAGCAGAGCCGGTAAATGGCCCAAAAATGTTGGGCCGGCCCGGCCCGAACGATTTCCGGGCCCTAGAATTTTGGGCCCGGCCCGGCCCGTGGGCCCGTTTGAGCCTGATTTTCAAAAAATTCGGATTGAAAAAGTCCGAAGAGCTACAAAAATTTTTGAAATTCAAAAATTTTCATGCTCATGCTATGAATATTCATTTTAATGTATAGTAGAAAAAGTTTAAAGGGGGAAAAGAACAAATGAAGAAAGTTTTGCACTTAAAAGTGCCATCAGTCGTCTTGACTGGACGACATCGTGTGCTTATCGGGCCTGCGGGCCGGCCCAACTTTTTTGGGCCCGGCCGTTACCGGCTCTGCTTACAAGTTATCGGACGCCTATATATTTTTCTTACGCCCTAAAATTTATAGGACTCCTAAATTTCCGATGGGACGCCTGTAAATCCTTCGGACGCCAATAAATATTTGGGACGCCTAGATTTTCTATTGGACGCCTTTATTTTCCATGGGACGCCTATAATTCGATGGGACGCCTACACTAGAATAGTCTCCGCTAAATTTTTTTTCTTATAATTTTTTTTTTTTTTAGAATATTAGACGCCCGATCCGTAGCTCCTTCTCTGACTGCCAGGAGGTAAGGAAGAGAGGAGAAAGAAAGGGAGGGAGAGAGAAGAGAGAGAGAGAGAAACGAGAATAACAGAAGAATAGGAGTGGAAGGTAATTGTCTTCGAGTGTTGTTCCTCTGTGTATTATTACTTTTGTGAATGTGTGGTGGTGCAAGGCGAAATAACAATGAAAAAAGAGATCTATCTTTTTGCTTTTCTTTTTAAATATTAGCTATAAAAAATTTTTTCTATTTTTTTCATCTTCTTTTCTATTTATAGCCCTACTATCCCTACGACGACTTGTCCACTTCCGTTCCCTGGACCCGTATCGAATTCACTGACAGCGTGCAGGTCAGTCTGGGAAGAGAGAGATAGAGAGAAGGGGAGAGAGAGAGAGGAGAGAGATAGAGAGAAGGGGAGAGAGAGAGGAGGGAGAGAGAGAGAAGGAGGGGAGAGATAGAAAGAGAGAGAGAGAGAGAGGATTGGAGTGATGGAGAGAAGGCGGTGGATTCAAAGACATATTAATAATAATGCTGTGCCTACTTTTAGGTAGTTCGTCCCGTCAACACCTGGCTGGGGTTGAAAGACGAGGTCAGTAATGGTGGAGAGAGGGAAGGAGAGAAGAGAGAGAGAGGGACAGAGAAAGAAAGAGTGAGAGAAGAAAGAGACAGACAGAGAGAGAGTGAGAGAAGAAAGAGACAGACAGAGAGAGAGGGGGGAGAGGGCGCTACATCGTTTGAGAACCGGCCGATGAGAACGTAACGTATGAGAACATTGGTCGGTCATTTGAGAACCGAGCGCAAACTGAATCTGCCGTATGAGAACCGAGCGTGGACATTATTTTCTTGCATACGCCGGATGAGAACCGAGCGTAGAGCGAATGGTTTGGCCCGGATGAGAACCGAGCGTGAAAATGTCTTTTTGGGTTTGGCGTGGATGAGAACCGAATGGTAAAATGTCATTTTGGGTTTGGCGTGGATGAGAACCGAATGGTAAAATGTCATTTTGGGTTTGGTCCGGATGAGAACCTAATGGGAAATATTATTTTTGGGTCTGTCCCGGATGAGAACCGAGCGGGAAAATGTCATTTTGGGTTTGGCCCGGATAAGAACCGAGCGTGAAAATGTCATTTTGGGTTTGGCCTGGATGATAACCTAGGGGTAAAATGTCATGTTGGGTTTGGTCCGGATGAGAACCTTGCGGGAAGATGTCGTAATCAGCAGTGTGAGTGTATAATATAATACTCAGACTATAATCCATAATACTCGTGCGACTCTTTATTATTTCGAATTTGTTCGTAAGAGATTCAAATGATTCTTTGTTATGCGATACACTTCTTTTTTTATCTCACAACTCTAAGAATCGTCGACCCCATAAACACTGAAACACGATCCGCAAATTGCTAGTTCGAAACATTCTCTATATCACTTTGCGTCTCTGATTGGACTACAAATCATATTTCTCCCTTCTAGCTTCTCTATGCACACAAACAACAGTAAAACATGAACGCCGCTACATTCCATATCTTCACTTACAGGAACATAAACCATTTCTAAGTGCACAGAAAAAAAATGAACATAAACTGAAAGGATGGAGTTTTCTGTTCCTTTTCATAAGCTTGGCTTGAGGTAATAAGGAAAATCACATGAGATGTTCATCGATCAGGCCCTGGATTTCATTGTAGATCTTTCGGCGAATGCTGTTAAATATGATAAACTATATGGAAATAGTATTAAGAAGCTCTCGTCGGGCAACTTTCGCCTGAAAACAAACCACTGAATATGTTTTATTTTTCTTTCATAGTATAAAGAAACATTGTAAATAACACTTTAAAAAACCTCTGCTTGTGCGTCGTCTGGAAGGTGGTTATGGCAACCGTGCACTGATATCTGCTTTGACGGGCGGAGGTATGCAGTGGAAGAACAACCTGCTTTCCTTTTCAAGCAGTGAAGGAGTTCGAATCCGTCTTTTAAGGTCTTCTTTCGGTTATAAAGACTTCCGTCTTTAGCATACACCTCCGATGGCTTTCCACGAGGCATAATCTATACAAGGGTTGGACTTGGTAAACGCAGATGAAACTATGCATTCAATAAAGCTGCCATTCAATAGGAAACCAGAAAAAAACGATTGGTTAATGAATGTATCCACTTCATATAGAATTTCTTCCTCAAATATGTTTTTATTTCTAAGGCCGAATCTATCGTTCAAACAAATATTCTGATAATTGACATCAATAAGAATTTGGTAACCACTGAAACAAATAATTATATAGTTGTGATCTTTTGTCCGCGCCACTAAAGGAATTCTCTATCACCAAAGTGGGGTCTAACACGAGCGCCATACATTTAGACGCTCTCGGTAACAAACTCATTGCCGCATCTGTCTCAAATCTCTCTCTCACTCTCTCCCTAGTCCTCCGGACTCACCTGTCAATTTCGCCTAACTCTAGTCACACTCTCACTGGGACAGAGGGATCGACAAACAGCGGGTAGAGATCCGAGAAACATTGATGATAAGTAGACGTGATGCGGGAACAACCAGTGACGAACCACAAAAGACAAGGAGAAGAACTTTATTCACGCGTTAAATGAGGGTCTATATATATATATAGACAGAAGAAGTACTTTGTTTACTTTGAATGTACTGCCAGCGAATAGTGCAGATATTTTCAATTCAACTTTCCCCTTTACCCAAAATTAAAATACGAATTACAATCTGAGTATTATATTATACACTCACACTGCTGACGACTACATCTTCCCGCAAGGTTCTCATCCGGACCAAACCCAAAATAACATTTTACCCCTAGGTTCTCATCCAGGCCAAACCCAAAATGACATTTTCACGCTCGGTTCTCATCCGGGCCAAACCCAAAATGACATTTTCCCGCTCGGTTCTCATCCGGGACAGACCCAAAAATAATATTTCCCATTAGGTTCTCATCCGGACCAAACCCAAAATGACATTTTACCCCTAGGTTCTCATCCACGCCAAACCCAAAATGACATTTTCACGCTCGGTTCTCATCCGGGCCAAACCCAAAATGACATTTTACCCCTAGGTTCTCATCCACGCCAAACCCAAAATGACATTTTCCCGCTCGGTTCTCATCTGGGACAGACCCAAACATAATATTTCCCGCTCGGTTGTCATCCGGGGCATTCGCTCTACGCTCGGTTCTCATGTGGAACATTCGTTCTACGCTCGGTTCTCATGTGGAACATTCGCTCTACGCTCGGTTCTCATCCGGCGTATGCAAGAAAATAATGTCCACGCTCGGTTCTCATACGGCAGATTCAGTTTGCGCTCGGTTCTCAAATGACCGACCAATGTTCTCATACGTTACGTTCTCATCGGCCGGTTCTCAAACGATGTAGCGCCGGGGAGAGTGAAAGTTTCAGGTTCTCCCTACGCTCAAGCAGGAGACGGTCGAGGAGGACTCAGAATCAGCCGATGACATTGTCTCTTCACTTGTTGCCCGGCCCGCTCCCTCTGTCATGTCCTTCTCCAACTTCCTCGGGGAAGACTCCAAGGGTGAGAATGGCGGGAATTCAAAAAAAAATTTTATGAGCACTTGTCTTTGACATTTGGCACTGGATAATTGGCTTTATTTATGGCACAAAATTATTACGGTTGGCTATTTCCGTAAGCAGGAGGAATTTCTTGCCAAACATGGATTCAGTTATATATATAAGATTTCTAAAATCTCCTACATAAGAAAGATATCATTTTCAATTATGAAAAGAGAGACGTTTATTTTTCAGTTTCTGTCGAACTTGCTCCACCGGAGACGTGCAGTCGCTTCATGAACAACGTAACACTTTAACTAATTCTAATTTTAGACATTTTATTTTGTCCAAAATATGTTACTTAAGGAATTATTCTATCAAAAATTTTTATTACTTGAAGAATAAAACTCATTCTTTCTTTGCTGTTGTGGCCTCATAAGGAAACGATTATGTAATTTTTTTTCTAATTTCAGGTAACCAACTCTCTTGGCGTTTGCTACGATGCCGTGTTCCAGAACTTCTTGGCGACGTGCAGCAAGACGGGCAAGGTGTTCTTGAGAGAGAGAGAGGGAGAGAGAGAGAGAAGAGAAAAAGAGAAGGATATTGTTTAGCAATTCTTAATCAACGCAGATTTTATATATATGTTACATGTTGTTGAAATTGCAAACAATAGTCGGGTATTAAAATTGAATTTAAATAAAACCTAGAAAACCTCTATGAGCCAGTAAACTTGAAGGTCTTCTGCTATGAGACGAAGCAGCCGATTGCCACGGGACTCGGACGCGCGACGGCTATTGCCGTTGTTGAGGTTCTTTTTAGTAATGAAGTGCTCCTAATTAGGCTCTAGTTTCTACTCCAGCCTAATTAGGCTCATTATAAATAACAGAGTAGTGCAGACTTCTCAAAAAAGTTCGAACATTTTTGAAAAAAAAAATTAAAATTGGTAAAGTAAAATATTTATATGAATTTTATAGAAAAAAAATTAAAAAATAGCAAAAAAATAAAGCATTGGTAGTTAAAGCTACTATCTTTCTCATTAAGCCTGGCATCAGCTTCGTCGTCATCAGCGATAAGGGAATCTCACAGTTCACTGCGTCGAAACGTAAGATTTCACCGCTTCTATCTCTATCTTTCTCTCTCTCTCTCTCTCTCTCTCTCTCTCTCTCTCTTCAGCACTCGCTTCCGATCATACGCAGAGGATGATCTCTCGTAATGTGTGCGCTCGCACCGCCAGAGGTTGGATCGGAGTAATGGGGGTTTTGTTTTAAAGTTCTGTTTATATTAACTCATATATTCAACTAAATTTACCTTATTTATTGTCATGAAAAAACACTTTAAAAAATTTTAAGGCCATTTTTTTCCGGTAAAACTCTCATTAGCAGAGAGGATGATACGATGTGATTTGTACGAGAGCTCCTTTTATCCCTTCTCATCAGGCCTCGGAGTGACTGAAAGCGGCAACATTGTCACTGTCGTCAGCAGCAGAGACATCGTCATCTTCAAGAACGATGAAGGAGCAGTCGATGAGGTTCGGATATCACGGCTATTACGTGTGATGCGGATTTCATTCTTGCCTATTTTTATTCCTCGGAGGTCTCTACCTCTCACCCTCTCTCTCCCTGTCTCCTCTCTCTCTCACTCTCTCTTCCCTCTGTCTCCTTTCTCCCTCCCCGTCTCTCTGTTTCTCTCACTCTCTCTCTCGACATCCTTCCCTTCAGACTGTCTGCTGCTTTGACTACGCGGGTTCTCTCGGTCCGTGTCGTAAGAATGCCAATGCGTGCTTTCTGGACGTGCGCAAGAATCGCCTTGTGACCTCCGACCTTGGTAAATTGTTTTTTTTCTCCAAAAACTTCAAAGTAATTTTTTTTAAATAAGAATAAAATTAAATTTTATATTTTCCAAAGAAGCGAAACTAATAAAAAAGAAGTCATTTCCAGGCTGCAACCGCCTCTCTGCCTTTTCGATCGATGAGAGTGCAAATGGAACGAGCATTCAATGCCTCCTCTCCATTGACGTCACTTCTCCGATCAATAACCGTATTCCCCCTCTAGACAAGGTTTGTGAATTGTATTCAAGGGAGAGAGAGAGAGAGAGAAAAAAAAGAGAGAGAAAGAGAGAGAGAGAGAGAGACATTTTGAGCTTCTAGGAATGTTTGCTGAAAATAAATTTCTTTTAACTAACGAATCATACACGTTTTAAGAGAATTTTTTAAAGAATTAAATTTCTAACTTCTCCATCTTCTTCTTTCTTCTTCAGTGCTCATTCATCGCCGGTGTCCAGCTGGACGACGAAGGAAACGTGCTGGTTGTTGACGCGCGCGGAGGCACCATTCAGGTACCGTACACTCAAGAATCTTTCAGATACCGTACTCTCTTTAGATTCAAAATTCTGGTCCTAAGAAGAGTTTCTTGTAGATTTAAATAAATTTTCTTCGAGCCATTAGCACTAAAACAATCGTTAATTCTCTGAGAAATAGGCAGTCTTCTTTAGGATTGCTTTATTGGTTGGAAACAGTATCGAGAATGTATGAAGATGGGCAGGAAGGTAGCGAGAGAGAGAGAGAGAGAGAGAGAAGAAAATTCCCCAAAATTGTCGTTTTGGGAGGGGGGGGGTAGAGTTGTTTCCTAGATAGTTTAGTTCTTGGTTTTCGTTGAACGATAAAATGGTCTTTGAAAGATAAAATCTTCTTTAAAAGATAAAATTCAGTTCTTCGATTCGTCGCTGACCTTCCTGGCGCGTGCTCGCCAAGTGAACCGTGGCACCAAGCTGCCGTACATCTCGGACATTGCCGTGGCCCCGAACGGATCCGCTGTCGGTTGTGCGAGGAAGATGGAGGGCGTCGTGCCCATGAGACTGTTCCACTCCGAATGAAGGGGATACGGTACCTCCTTTGGGGGTACAGTATTCTTTCTCTCGCTCTCTCTCTAGTCTCTATTTCTCTCCCTCCCAATTTCACATCTTCTTGTCTTTCGTCCAATCCAGAGAATGCTACCTCGAAGCATGGCAACGAGTATTAGATTCAGAATTTGAAGTGCCTTACAGTTGCGAAATATCGAGCGCGCTTTGTCCTTCGGCTCTGTGATTTCATCACGTGTTTACAGGCGTAATTCTATTTTCTCGCTCGAGTCCTTGCTTCTTTCCAACAGTCTTCTTTGTGAAAATATTTAGCAGCTGTTCTCATGTTTATTTGCTGATTAAGTGGCATAGCAGCCTTAACTCATATTCAATGCAGTCATTTAATCTTTTCATTTGCTTACTGTCTTATTATGAATGTCAATTTTCTCTCTTGTCCTTATAATTACTGTCATCATGATGTTCCTCATCAAATTCTGGCATTACTCCATTTTATCCATCTGCGCGTTCTCTTCCTGGGTCGAAGAAGGTAGAAAGAAGTGTCGCCTTGAGAATCTATTTTAATGTATCTTTTCTAAGTGATTTGTTGTCGGTCATAAAATGCTGCTACTTGATAAAGAAAATTTAGTTTGGTCCGACATTCTCTTTGCATAAGATTTGGAATTCCACTGTGAGTTCTGTTAGAATCGCAAGGAGCACGAATAGATGATGAAACAGCAAAAAATAAAACGTGAGAAAAGCTCTCTCCACTGGAGAGCAAGGAGTAGTGAGATAGAGATAGATGGCGACAGAGATTGAGAGTTGAAAGGAATGGGAGAGATCTTGAGGCAGGGAGAGAGATCTTGAGAGAGTTATAGAGAGAGGAAGCGAGAGATATACACGGAAAAAGGTAGAGGAAGAGAGATCTCTTGACATAGAGAAGAGAGAGCAAGAGATCGTGAGGAGAGAGAGAGCGAGAGGAACAAAAAGTTGAACAGAGAGAGAGAGAGAGAGATGAAGATTACCTAACCAAATCATAGTGCTCTTCCATGACGGCGGCGGCGTAAGCCCCCGTCTGGCACTTCCCATGATCACTCCTTGCTCGAGTTAGTGACATCTTTTCTCTCCAATCTCTCTCTCTCTCTCTCTCTCTCTCTCTCTCTCTTCGCCTTTCTTTCTCCTTTCCTACACTCTCTCACTCTCGTTCTTTGAGCCCTCTTTCTACATCTCTCTCTCTCTCTCTCTCTCTCTCTCTCTCTGTCTGTCTCTCTGTCTCTCTCTCTCTCTCTCTCTCTCTCGTCCTCTCCTTCTATCTGATCTTTCCCAAAGTTCCTTGGTTGCATAATATGTTTTTAATGAATTGTTCCATTGTTCATATTAGTCGCCGATGAAGATATCGGTCGGATAAGCAAGGTCAATGATATGATTAGCAGAAAGTATCGTTGAAGGAACTGAGGGTGAACAGGAGGGTTGGATGGAGAGTAGCGAGGAGAGAAGCTTTGCGTATGACGGTGTGTAAAGTAGATAGAGGGGGGATAAAGAGTGATGAGAGCAAAAAGGAGTGAGAGAGAGAGAACGAGTGAGAGAGGGAGAGGGACAGAGACACAGAGAGAGAACGAGCGAGAGAGAGAGAGAGCGAGAGAGAGAGAGAGAGAGAAGTGTGTACTACGAAAAGCTCGTGGTCCTCGCCAGTTGCTCTTCCATACAATCGGCGTGGTCTCCTCGCTCTTCTTTCTGCTCCCGTATAGGGCGCTTTCTACCCAACGCTGGCAGCATAAATCTGCCGTTGACTGTACGCAATGTTTTCGATGAATTGGGTTAGTACGAGCAATTATTCTATTTATATATTCTTAATCTACATCTCATAGTCGTTCTCCTCCTCCCTCCCGGCACTTGTCAGCTTTCGAAAATTTTGGAATTTTCCTTAGTTTCGGGACCCGTAGATATTTATGTACATACGAGTAAGATAGGATAGCTCTGGTAACAGTGCTCACTTTCTTTCTGCGCCGCTCGAGAATTACTCTTTTTTTAAGTAAATTACTATTCGCATCATTTTCAGAACCTGTAATATGAGACGATGCCAGAACTATCACATTTGAAGCAGATCTTCGCGACGAGATATCAGTGAGGACCATTCTCCGAAGCGGGGGGATGTCATGCCCCCCAGGGAACAACCTTTCGGGTCGGCTCCCGACCCGAGGGAACTGAGCCGGGCAGTGGGAGCGGACCGAACCCTGCCCGGCGGTCGTCGTCCCCCCCCTTTCCCCTCCTCATCATGTTTGTAGTTAGTAAGATTGTCGACGATAACTCTTAAGACAATGCAAAGCGCGGGAAACCGCTATACCCATCATACAGATATACGAGGCTATAGTCGTGACAGGGGCTTCCTGAGGGAACCCAGACCGGGCAGTGGCAGTCTCCCAGCCCTGCCCGGCGGTCGTTCCCCCGCCCCCCCCCCTTCCTCTCTTCGTTACTATGTATGTTATAAATCTATAGATGTGGATAAACCTTAATGTAACGCCCTGTGCGGGAAAGATTTACGAGGCACAGATATGTATATAATCGTTAGATCGTAATGAAGATGCAGCAGCGCTCCATGGAGTAATCAAGCGCTCGACCCTGCTTCTCTCACTCACATCAGAACTCTCTCCATCTCTCGCTTTACCTCGCACCACTCCCGGCTACTCTCCCTCACACTCTCACTCCCCTTCTCCCTACCTCGCTCTGCTCTTAGCACTCTCTTCCGTGCCCAGCTGTTCAACCCAAGCACTCGCTGCCCTGAGGACACACAGCACTCTCTCAACTCGCTCACGGTCAGCTCGCCCCACTCTCAGATCTCAATCTCTCTCTCTTTCTCTCTCTCTCTCTTTCTTTCTGTCATTCCTCTATCTTCCTCCTCTGACACTCTTGACTCGCATCTGCTCACCGATTCGATGGTTTTTTTCTCTCGAAATCAAGTCACATCTTCCTTCCTGGACGTAATCTGTTGTAATGCCCCCGAGAACGACCCCTCAGGAAGCCCCGAAAGGGTGGCAGCAACCTGAGGAACTCAAGACCGGGCAGTGCCTCTGGCCGGGCACTGCCCGGCGGTCGTTCCATCTCCGTCCCGCTCGTAGAATTGCCATGTGGTATGTGTGTTACTGCTACACCCCACTGTATACAGAGAGGCACAGATATTTAATCCTTACACTGTTGCATTTCAATTTAAGCCTGACGCGCAACTTCGTGCTGACCTGCGAATTCAAATTTAAAAAAATAATATAAATTTCAAAATTGATTTTATTCAAATAAAAATGATAACGCTAAAATCACAGTTAAACATAGCATCCAAGTATCTACCGTAGTTTGTTTGTTGGTAACACTAAAAACAGGTCGGATGGCGAAGACATTTACCCGGAAAAGGCGTTATCCAACGAAAAGTTACCAGCGAATTGCCTCCCCGGGGCTAAAAGCTTTTAAAATCTATCCATGATGTGTTTGGGTGACTTCTAAAGCACGTATTATCGGATATCACTAGGAGAACAACATAATCACAGTGTCTGATACAATAATACTTTTTTTTTGAAAATAAAATTGAAAAACTAATCTGATAAAAAGGAACGAGTAATCAACGAAAATTTTTTCGCTTACATTTTAAACATGATCATATCATCTAGTCATGATAAACAAAATCATAGGAAGTGAATTTAAAATTGCGATTTGGTCAATAACAGCTGCCGACTAAATAAAAAAAAAATCTTTCCAAAGCGAGGTATTTCATGAGAAGCGAAAGAAGAATTTTCAGTATTTGCTCGTTATCTTCGATACCAGTTAAGCAATACTCTTGAAAATATTTTATAGGGAATACAAAATGTGTCTTTTTGAAAATGACAGAACCTAATTGTAAGCACACTAAAATAGTTTCTCTTACATCTCATCATCACTGCTGCTCAGTGAGAGGAGGCCAGAGCTGCCTCGGGGAGGTCCGCTCAATCTACTGGTCCGATCGACGAAAGCGCTGTTCTTGATTTCGACACTTCCTGCAAGTATGAATATTAATGTGTATCATATTTACAATTACAAAAACAAATTAAATATTCAGTAATTACAGTTGTTGTTATCTTTTTTTGTTATTATTATTGTTCTAGAACCTGATCAGTCAGAACCAAATGAGGGAAATGTTGATGAAATACATTGCTACCAATAGGAATTCTACAAGAAACCTGGTGCATCGATTTCGTCGTCGAATTCGCCAGAAGAGAGCACTTTGTACTGATTTCCGGAGGGAGCCGACCACGTGGGATCCTGAAGAAAGAAGACGCCTACGATTTACGATTCGAAGAAGGACAGGAAGAAATAGGAAACGGAAGAACCAGAGTGAATGACAGCAAGAGCTTGAGAACAGTGCTCTTACAATTAGGAACTAGGGGAACACTGGTCAAGAATAGAGAGAGGAGAGAGAGAGAGAGAGAGAGAGAAAGTCGGAGAGAGAATGCGAGACAAACACGATTTCATAAATGGTAAAATCAATGAACCTTAGTTTTTGGCACACACTAAGGCAAATAAAAGATATTAAAATAAGAATATATAGATTGATATCTAATTTTAAAAAATCAATCAATCAATAACATATCGCTCTCCCCATACCTCCATGATGACAGTGCGACGCCAAGCATAGCAGAAGAAGAAGCCGACGACGAGAACGGCAGGTATGACGAAGTAGAGAGCGCTCAGCGAATCCTGTCGCGTTTTTTTTTAAATAATAATTATTTTTAAAAACCAATTTAAAATATACTACTGTAACAATATTATTATTACAGTTGAATTTAATTTTTTTCTACCATAAACAATAAAATGTCGCTTTAAAATTGTCCCAGAGTTGAAAAGAAGATACTGTCGTTACAGACCCATCCTATGGGCCGCCCTGAACCCCTGAACCACACCCCGAATTTTCTCGACATTTTGGGTAATTAAAATTTTTTTTGGCATACCCCACAACGCGTTTTAGAGCCATAAAAAGAAACAAGGCACTCTCATTTATTAAAGGCTCTCGACACTGGCCTTTATTCCTCCATTAGAACTACGCAGACGTTAAAATTCGAAAAATAAAGTCAATTGATACAATTTAGTTATTGATAATTAAAAATATATTACCGCTGCCGTCGGCCCAATCATCGTGGTGGTTTCAGGAGCGTGTTTCAGTGCCTTGGACACTAAAAATTTAAGTTAAATTAAGCATTATTATTTATTTATTAAATGGTAAGAAAAAGACATATTTTACTTCTGATTGAAATCTCTTTGTTTTTTTTTGTTGTTCCGCCTCTCACAAAGCTAACCAACCAATTGAGAATGTTCCATTGTTCGGTGCTGCAGGAATTCCCAGCAGATTTGCCATCAAGCCGTACAAGTCGATATTTTGAGGCACTTCGCCGATCTGGAAAAGTAAGCTTTGCTTTGCTACACCAAGAAAGTTATTCATACTGGAATCTCTCTCTCTCTCTCTCTCTCTCTCTTCTCTCTCTCAATACATAATAGATAGTGACAGTGACAAGAGGAGGGAAGCTAGAGTCTGATTGTGAGAGAGAGGCAGACATTGATACGACAAGTATCTCTAGTAAGCGCTCACTTCCACAAGTACAGTAACCTTCTAGGTCACTAAATCACTTACCGTAATCCCTGAGTGAAAGGCCGGCCCGCCCATAACGAGAATGGCCCTCATCTCGGGTGCGTTCGGGTCTTGTCCATGAGTTGAGGAGTGAAGCTTCTCCTTCTGGTCGAGTTTTTGGCCGAATCTGAAAGAAAGGGAAAAATCATACCATCAAAATGTTTTTTTATGAACACAAAAAAGTCCATTCGTAAATTATTATAATTATTGTCAAATAATTTTTACATGGTTTTTTTGTTACAATAAGACTGACTCATTAACAACTATCGTGCTTCTTCCTTATTTTGGAAAAGAATTAGCCTCATAATTTGACCTCATTCCTAATAATTAGTCTCAAAATTAGACCCCCTCCTTGCTCGCCCACGTGCCCCTACTACTGACCGCTCCTCTTGCCAGCTCCGCGTGCAGTTGAAGTTGACTAAGGAGCCGATCGCTGGCTCTAGCACAATTTGGCCGACTCGTTTATGGTCACCGCCGTAGTGAGTCGAATCGGGCAGGTCCTGCGCGGAGATTGCATGAGTACGGTATGACATATTTCTATACTCACAATTATTACAGTATCCTTCGTCATAATTATGTTACACAATAACATGTATTCAAAAGAAAGTCTTACACCTTTCTATAAAAGTTATAACCACATATAAAACCTAGAGCTTTAACAATTCCAATGAAATTTTTTGTAACATAATTCAGAAGAAAATCATTTCACCTTTCTCCACATCACTTTGACGTCATATTTGTGCTCCTTGATCCCTGCCGTCAGATTGTTGTAGATTTGCCTAGAAAGGCGGCAGTTTGAACAATTAAATGAAGTATTACTAAAAATTAGAGGCTAGCGAAATATGGCGGATTCAGCTGATATTGAGAAGAATGAGAGATCAGACGAGAAAGCGAGAGATAGATAGAGAGAGAGAAAAGAGAGAGAGAGAGAGAGAGAGAGAAGAGAGAAAGTGACGAAAGAGAAAGACAGGAAATGGAAATAGATAGAGAGAGGGAAATGAAAAGTAGAGAAAAAGGGTAGATATTTTAGGAACTGACTCGGCATGCATTTGGTTGTTCGGGTAGATCATATGGTCGCCAACTTCGTAGTCCTTATGTGGTATGCCGGCGACAAAATCTCTGACACACATAATGTGCTCGGGGTCAACGACCTGAAAAGTTATTACTCATTTTAATTTCAGAAAAATCACAACTTTTTTTTAAATCAGAACCCTCACAATCAGGTATTACAAAATTGAGACGGTAACGGGCAAATCACTCTGATCCCTATAAGGAAGCTTCTTTTTTTTTTTAGCTTACATTAGCTCTATTCGCTAATTGGTGATTGCTCGGTGATTTAGCGATAAGGATAAGTTCTAAAATGCATATTGTTTTTCTCTTACCTCAGCATGGCCATGGTCAGCAGTGAGGATAATGTTCGTGGAAGCGAGCAGGCCTGGAAGTGGAAAACTGGGTAATCGAGAAGAGAAGAGTATAGTTCGATAATGAAAGTGAATAGCAATAACATCAGGTGCCCGAAAATAAAGGCAGAAATCATTCAGTAAAAGCGATGCATTAAAAGAAAGGTTGATAAATAAATCCAGTGTAATATATTTGCAGGTAAATATGAAAGTATATAACAGAGAGAGAGAGAGAGAGAGAGAGGAGAGAGAGAGGAGAGAGAGAGAGAGGAGAGAAAGAGAGAGAGGAGAGAGAGAGGAGAGGAGAGAGAGATAGAGAATATCTTTGTTACATCGAATATGCTGGTGAAAAATAAAGCGCAAATACTTTATCGACAACTCTAAAGAGACAAATTCTGTCCTTGCATCGAATTCACCATCTTTTGAAGTTTTGAGAAATAAATTTGTTTTACTTTGTCTTAACAAACGCTCTTTTAATCATTCATTAATTCACTAACAATGTAGTTAATATTTATAACCTTTCGCCTCGAGTTCATGGAGGAGATAACCAAAGAGTTCATCTAGCTCGGCAAGTTTCTTCTGGAGAGCATTCGCAAAGAAGAAGCCATTCTGGTGCAGTGTGTGGTCCGGCTCAGACACATACCTGGGACAGCATGGATATTGATTAGGAAAAGAGAGAGAGAGAGACAACAAGAATAAGAGATAGAAAGACAGGTAGAGAAAGTTAGAAAGAGTAGAGAGAAAGAAAGAGAGGAAAATAGAGAGAGAGAGAGACAAAGAGAGAAAGAATAAAAAATGTGATTACCAAGCGAGAAAGTTGGTCTTGCCGGTAGCCAGCCTGTCAACGATTTCCTTAGCATCGACCTTCCAAGTAGACAGGTTTCCGTGATCTATCCACGTCCTGAAAGTGCGAAACAATCTACCATCTCTATTACTGGTGAGTAGTGTGTAGCATGGTGCAAATAAGTAGGCATCAAACTACTCAGGAAAGTGATTGCATTTCTAACTGCAGAGAAATACCGTAGCCTAGAATTTTTAAAAATTAATTTTTGGGAAACTAAAAAAAATTCCGGGATATGCCGAAATTAGACCGAGCTTGACTGAATTGCAGCAGATTACTCAAAAAAGCTATTGCATTTCTAAGTGTAAGGATTTTGGGCAACTAATTTTAAAAAAGACATTTCAGGTTACTGTAGTTGACACACCGAAAGTAGAACAAGTGCCTGACTAACTTATAAAAGTTGGCCTTTTTCGGTATACCCGGAAAGCTGGCATCGCCCATGGGCCAGTAATAGAGCGCAGATTGACCGCCGTTCCTGTCATTCGTCAGCCAGATCGGCTCCGAGCGATACCTACGAAATGACAGAAAGATCATTTTTAGTGTGCCGAGAGACTACTGTAATTACAGTAATTATTCTCGACTACGACAGACTCACTAAAAATACGATACATTCTATTACCAGTGCTCCTCTAGCGACGCATTCAGCACGCCCGCACGCTCTGTGAAGTTCCAGACATCGAAACTGGAATCAGAATTCGAGTATTTTATGCGCAAAATAGAATCAAGGACGATACTATTGTTTTTTTTTCTATTAGAAAATATTATTTCTAAAAACAACTAGACATAACAAATTTTTTTTTAAACTAACTGCTGCTGTGTTTCTTCGTCAAAGAAGAAGTTGGAGACAATGCCGTGAGTCTCCTCGTAGACACCGGTAGAAATGCTAATTAGAAGTAAAGAAAATGTTTTTAGCAGGAAAAAACCACAGATTAATTACTATTAAAATGCATCAAACAACTAACAAAACATTTACTGTTATAATTACGATTGAAATTCGACAAACCACTAGTAAAATATAGGTTTTTTTTCTATAGATATTGAACTATTGCAGCGTTAATTGTATTTAAAATAAAACCTCATATGATTAGGCGCCGTATAAGAGATGTACTGCGACTGCGAGCCGTGCACAAACCAGCTACTCTTCTCGGCCCAAACCGTAATGGTTGGCACCTAATAGGGCTCATATTAAATGTTTCTTTTAATAACAATAGATCACCATATACTTATTAGTTTTATTGTAGTATTTTAAATGAACCTAGATGACTTCTTCTTGAAAGCCATTCAGAGCATTAAAAAACTTAAAGTATTTTCCTTTCAATTCGAAGATGAAACAAATTGGTCAATTAGAAAGTGAACTAAAAGAACAATGCGAAGATAGAAAAGAGAAAACCATGGTCTTGTTGAGGAGATCCCAGCGGAATCCATCCAAGGAGATGAGCAGAAGGAGCTGGTCAGGCGAGGGGGCCGCGGAGACTGCGAGGAGAGAAGCGGAAGCTAAAAGGACTTGGCATATCGCCAAGTTCATCTGGAGCCTTAAACCTTTAAAAAATATAATTATAAGACTTTAAAATATACAGGAATACTTTGGCAACCTAAATGACAATGAAATCAGCAATGAAAAAGCTTGACAAAGGTGGGCGAAAACTAACAATTACGAAAATTTATCAACTAGCATAACATTATAAGCATTCAATGTGAATAAACCTTCAGGAACATCAAAAACAGCGAGCATACACAGAAGAGTAGCAGAAGAAGAAAAAACGTGGCAAGTGTGTTGATGGAAGACAACAGGGTTTAACACCCTTGATTATTTTGTTCCTGGCAAAAATAATAACGAATACTTTGCTAAAGCACGGATAAGGGGCGTTGTTTTAGGAACTGGAAAACACTAGCATCCAATGCTGAAGTTGGTGCTGGCTTGTTTCCTTTAAGAATTTTATTAAAATAAATATTTTACATAAATTTATAGATTAGTAACCGTTGCCGAAACCTCTGTCATTGCGGATGCTTGGTCTCAAATTGTCAGCATTTATTTGTGATGCTCTTCAAAGGTACACAATCGGCTATGGAAATTGATAAGAATTATGGCATCATGTCAATATCAAGAGCGGAAGTTCCCCTTATCAGCACTTAATAATACCAAGACGCTGAGTGGGGTTCGAAGGCACTCTCTGACCTTTGATAGCAGATGAGATGTACATACATATCTATGTCCTTCCATCCAGAAACCGATATAATGCAATAAAAAATGCTGCCAATTTCGTTTGAGCAATATTTATCACTTCACAATTAGTGTGACAAATTTGATGAGACAATATGAGGCACTTTAGCAAACAATCAAATACATTGCCTTGTCCAGAGCCTCCCAGAAGCCTGGGTAGAATTATGGAAGATCACATTCGCATATGTGCTCGGTGTAGATCTCTTTAGATTTTTCTGGTTCCAGGTCGCTTGAGACGAAGTGAGCAATAAAAGGGCCGCTCGAAGAAGAATCGATGATGGAATCCGCTTGAAGGCGGCTGTCATTTAAGACCGCTTATTCCTTTTTAGTAGATCGTTTCACATTATTTGAAAACTTCTATATGTTAGTACAGCGCAAGAATCAGAAGATAAATGAGAAACGGAAAAAGATAGCAAAACCTCATATAAATGAAGCCGCAGTGTAGAATCTTGCTTCGTGTATGGAAGCAGCCGGCCGGTCAAGAGGCAGAGATGTATACTGGCAAGTCAAATGGCGATTGCGAGGAGAGCACAGCGCCGCATACTCGTGATAATTAGCTAACTGTTCTACGTATGCCGCGCTAAATACATGCGAAATTAGCTCATAAGCCTTTTTTTAATGAAGCGTATAAAGATATGGTTATGGTTTGACAGTCTCTTTCCCATGTCTCTCTCTTTCTCTCTCTCTCACTCTCTCTCTCTCTCTCTCGCTCTCTCTCTCTCTACTCTCGCTACCCCTCCCTTTCCCTCTTTTTCTATCAATTTCTCTCTTTTTCTCTCTTTCTTTTTTTCTCTTTTTCTATCTCACTTTTCGCTCTCTTTCACCCTTCAGAATGTCCTTTAAACTAACAAGCACTCTCACCCCTCTACCTGCTCCACGATGTATGTACATATAACTCATCAAAACTTTCCACGGTGAGAGTTTGTTCTATGAAACAAATGATGAATATTCTAGGTCGTCTCTAAACAAAGTTATGAAATTTAAGCCCCTAAGGGCTCCTTCAATTTTCCCACACCCTTCACTCTCTTTCCCTTCCCTTTGATAATGTGCGATCTGGCTCATTAAACCGCCTAATCAATGTAACGGACATCTGCCACCTTTTTCGACTGAAATAACGATATGCATGCCTTGACCAGCAGTTGAGATGACAAATTCATCGCTGTTACTCTCTCTCTCTCTCTCTCCTCTCCTCTCCTCTCCTCTCCTCTCATCTCATCTCTCTCTATCATAATGAACAGCAACACAAATGAAAAAGTTCGGGCGACTTTTTATTCAGGGAAAACGGAATACAATGAATTTTTTTTTTAACGGCGGGAAGTTCAAATAAAATTTTTTTTTCATTCGTATTCGCCCAACTTTTCTCTTTCATTTGCGAGATTGCGATGCCGTTTCTCACTTGACGAGTTCAAAGTACAACATACGTGTTAGGTAGAGAATACGCCGAAACACGAAACGTTATTTATTCGCCAGTGAACTCGTTTAAAGGGTGGAAAGGGAAGTCGCTGGCGGCGCGCGGGTGAGCAAAAATACAAGACACCCGCTGAGGAAAATTACGAGCGTATGTAGTAGAAGTCTGACAAAGTTAATTAAAATTCGTTATTTTTATGTTGTTTAAATTTTGCGGGTGTTCTTTCTTTCTTTTTGAAAACTTGATCGGTTCGCATCAAAAATTATCAATGAATTTCGAAGTAATATTCTTACGTTAGAGAGATATCACAGTTAGGATGACCGTTGTAGACTTCGTAGAGGAGGTGCTCGGAGAACTCTGCAATAATTCAGAAGATTTAATTAAATTTTGCATATGACTTTTCTTTAAATGTAAAATAAGAAAATAGACCTTATATCATAAAAAAAATATTCTTACTGCTGCATCGCAGTTACTAGCTGCAGACTCTCTCAACGCACGAGACACTGAAAATATTGATTGGACTATTGAATTATTGATTGTAATAATTGATTTTTGTCTACGGAAAAAAATTTCCTAGCCAATATAAAATTTCCTAGTCCCCTCTATATCCGCCATCCAGGTCGTTGTATTGCCAACGTCAACGTAGGTGCCGTTGTTGGGATTTGGCGGCACGCCGAGAAGATCCGTCATAAGACCGTACAAATCGATGTTCTGAGGCACGTCTTCAATCTGAAAGAGAACAATCAAAGTTGATGAAATAGAGATGTCCCAGTTCGTTTCAGCTTTCGATTATAAATTATAAATATGGCTAAAAAGAAATTGAAAGTTCCACTATTAATGAGGCAATAGTAGAAATCTCACCACGAACACAAAGCAGGCAAATAATATGACAGCACTCCGCCAAAGAGACGAGACGAACCCGATGCTCGGCACGGAAAGCCGGCCCGCCCATCACGAGCATCGCGCGCATCTCGGGAAGACGCGGGTCGTGACCGTGCGCTGAAGAGTGGTAGTTCGCGCGCTTTTCTTTCGTAGCACTGTATTCAATTAATACTCAATCTGTCCCAATCCACAGCCCCCGATTTCATGCTTAATCCATTCCTACGAACATTGGGTCGCAGAAGATGTAAAGTGTAGATCCGATACCCGGCTCGAGGACAATGCCGCCAACGCGCTCGCTGCCACCGTAATGCGTCCATTCCGGTAGGTCCTAACCATAAGCGGAGAATTATGACTTCAGTGTCCTACCTCTGCCGCCGTGGTAAAGTTTCTTTTTTCCGAAGGTGAGGGGTAGGTTGTCTGATTCTCTCAAAAACGCTCGATGTATCCCTCCTTCAGTATCCTACCTCCGATCTTCCATCCATTAAACGAACCTCTTTCCACTTCAATGTAATGTTGTACTTGTGCTGCTTGGCACCGTTCGTGAGATTATTGAAGATTTCTCTGAAGAACAAGAGGCTTGAAGACTTTGCCAATGGCATAATTCCCAGTAAACGAACACTCCTCTCGGACCATCTTTCGAGGCGTAGATGTGCTGGTCACCGCCTGCGTAGTCCTTGCCCGGAACTCCGGTGAGGAAGCGAGGGACGCACATCGCGTGCTCGGCATCGACAACCTATAAAAAGCAACATATGATAATAATAATAACAATCAAGAGAAGCGTTTATCGAAAATTCAATTAGCTTGGTCAATATATCCAATATATCGAAGAATATCCTGGATATCATTTACTCAAATAAATTGTTTTGATCACTTTTCATTATTGCTCACCTCGGCATGGCCATGATCGGCCGTCAGGATAATGTTCGTAGCATCGAAAAGTCCTGCAAAATAACGATCCAAAGAAAGATACAGGAAATCGGTCCCTTTCGTTCTCTATTCGTGCTCCACTTCCCCCTTCACCCTCGTCTCCCGTCAAACCCATGCTCCGGCACGACCTTTAGTGGCTAGCTTCTCAAGAAGACTCCCGAAAAGCTTGTCCAGCTCGGCTATTTTCTTGCGGAGCGTACCCTCGTGGTAGAAGCCCTTTTCGTGCAGAACGTGATCCGGCTCAGCAACGTACCTGATGACGAGCTACACATAGAGGGAGAGGGAGAAGGGTAGATAGATGGAGGGAGAGCGAAGGGAAGGGGAAATGACGGCGGAAAGGAGGTTGAGGAGTTGGGGAGATGTGCTCGAGAATGAACGAGATAGAGATGAAGAGAGAGAGAGAGAAGAGAGAGAGAAAGAGAGAGAGAGAGAGAGAGAGAGAGAGAGAGAGAGCCAGGAAATGACAGTTAGAGGGAAGTAGATACATGCGACTATGAGAGCAGGGGTTAGGGCGATGAGAGAAATATCGAGCGTGAGAGAGGTTGAAGGAGAGTGAGGGAACAGTGGGAGAGATAGGAGAGAGAGAGAGAGAGAGAGAGAGAGAGAGAGAGCGAGAGTTTGGGGTTGCAAACATCACCATGCAACAAAGTTTGCTCCACTGGAAAATGATTCGACGATCCCCTCTATATCCGCCATCCAGGTCGTTGTATTGCCAACGTCAACGTACGCCCTTTAAAGCAAAGTTCAGCTCTGCATATTCCTTTTTTTTTTTACTTTCTTCCTATATTCTCTAAATTATATTCGCTCTTGCTGCTTATTGATCACCTACATAGTAGATCCTCCTTGCGAGAGATAACTCCAAACGGCTAAAGAACGTCACACCAAAATAGCGCCCACTTGTAAAAGCTCGGTTGCTTTATATCGCCTTGGAAGTTGGCTTCGCCCATCGGCCAGTCATAGAGAGCGGAGCGGACTCCGTTACGCTGGTTCGTAATCCAGATTGGCTCGGCGGGATACCTGAAACACTGCATTTTAGTGTGCCATGAAATGAAGAGATTATTATAGAATATTTAGTATGGCGTGAAAGCATGTGTATGTGGAAGTACTTCAGTAAGTCTTTAGATCAAGAGATTGATGATAAATGCACCATTGCTCCTGGCGTGAAGCGTTAACAATCCCGGGTGTCTTGGTGATGTTATAGATATCGAACCTGCAAAATGTATTATTGATTTTATACAGCTGTAGCTCCAAGATTCGAGTATGATAAGGCTTGAAGCTTATTCGGACTTAAGCCTTGAGCCTTAAAGCATAACGCTTAGGCTTCATGCTCACATTGCGTTGCGCGCCGGGTCGAAGAAGGCGTTGGCAACGATTCCGTGGCTCTCGATATGCAAGCCGGTCACTATGCTGAAAGTGGGAGCTACCGATATTTTCATTCCAGAAACCGTAATCCATAGCGGTTCCGTAAAAACGCCTGATAATTATGTATGTACATAGATGCCTCATGTGATTAGGTGCTGTGTTGGAAATGTACTGCGACTGCGAGCCGTTAGTGAACCAGGTGCTCTTTTCGGCCCACGCCGTGATGGTTGGTGCCTGAATGGAGTGGCTTTGTTAGTGAGGAGAGAGAGAAAGAGAGAGATTGAGAGAGAAAGAGAGAGATTGAGAGAGAAAGAGAGAGATTGAGAGAGAAAGAGAGAGAGAGAGAATGCTAACATCGATTCTTGGGGAACGAGGGGGAAGTTTTGGAAAGTGGGGAATGAGGAGAGAGAAAGAGAGGCCGAGAAGTGAAGAGAATGGCAAAATGGAACCCGACGAACCATGGTACTGTTAAGGAGATCCCAGCGAAATCCATCGAATGAGATGAGAAGAAGGCGCTGACCGTGCGAAGAAGGAGCGGAGACTGCGAGGAGAGACGCAGACGCTAAAAGCGCAACGATTTGGCAATAAGCCAACTTCATCTGGATCTCTGGAACTTGTTAGAATTTTGTTTACATTTATTTTATCTGCGTTTTTTTAAATGCAAATATTATAATTTTGTTCTAATTAAAAAAAAACTATAAAGTATTTTTAAAGGTGATTTTTTTAAGCATTTTTACTTCATAATAATGTCTGAATGCTTGTTTTTTTAGAGTCGACTGTAAAATGATAAAATAAAAATAAAGAATTTATGAATAGTTAATTCACGAAATCGAAGCGAGATGCGTGCAGCTTCAGAGGAACAACAGAAGAAGCAGCCTACTTTATTATACATATAAAAAGGGGAGAAAGAAGAGCGAAGGAGAAGGCAAGGGAAAATTAGAGATTCGCTTCAGTGTCTTTCACATGATGATTCATTCATCTTTCTCATCAAAACTTTCCGAGGTGAGAGTCTATTATTGGTCTGTGAAACAAATGATGAATTTTCTAAGTCGACTCTGAACAAAGCTATGAAATTTATGCCCCTCTCGGCTTTATTATGTACCCGTACAAATGTTCGAGGAAACCATTCTAGAATACGTAAATACGCGTACAATAGTGCGCAAAAACTTTTTAATGAAAATAAGTATCAGGAAAGTACGCATACAAAAGTGCTCAGTATTTTGAGCAAATATGATCAGTAAAAAGAACGCAAACAATGTGCTCAAAATTGTTGGGCTATAAAGGACGTGTATAAAAGTGCTCACATTTTTTGGCAGAAAAGATGATACTTTTAAAAGAGCTGAAATGAAAAAAAGTCGTCAAAACTTTTACTTCGAAAATAAAATAAAATTCACAAGAATAGAAACAGAAGCACCTCACCTGACAATGCATTAAATGTGAAGTAGATTGATTGACGAATGGTACATGAGAAGCTATTAGTGAAAATGAACAATGCTAAAAGAACTATGTAGTACATAAATGTAGCGCACAATGCCAATTGGAACATTCTGCCTAGCATTTGAAGCTGATGCTGACACGTTTTCTTTGTCCTTCCGAATCCATATCGAGAACGAATTTCCTCTTCTCGTCAAGACGCTTCCTGTGCAACAATCGCGATCTGCTCATTCTGAAATTTTATTTTTAAAAGTACCACCGGATTGCAATGGAGCTGCATCTGGAAATGTTGTGAAAATACGCTGTAAAATTGATTTGATTTTTAGCTAATTGTAAGTAAAATAGCCTTACGTCTGCGTTGAAGTGGACGTACGAGAAGAAGCTGATGTACGCGATGGCAAAGACGAGCGAGGACTTCTGGTTGGCCTGAATGATGCTTCTTTATGCAACTACATATGCATATATTCATGAAAAATGTTTAAAAAAAAGAATAGCCAGCCCAGCAAAAAAATAAATTTAGTAAAACCTCATTCATATATGGAGTTTGTAGTGTAGAATCTTGCTTCGTGTATGGAAGCAGCCGGTCGGTCAAGAGGCAGAGATGTATACTGGCAAGTCAAATGGACGTGCTTATGCGTCTGCTTGATAATAAGCTTCTAAATACATGCGAAATTAGCTCATAAGGCTTAACGTAAAACAAATTAAACGTTAATAAGGGGCGAGAACGAAGACTGACCAGATGAAGAAGAAAAGAAAGGAAATTAGAAATATTCTCATTTCTCTTCTTTCAGTACTTGCTCTCATACATGTATACTATTTGCTCTTTCTCTCCCAATCTCTCTCTCTCTCTCTCTCTCTCTCTCTCTCTCTCTCGAAGTCAGGGAGCATTAGAAATAGACATCTCTTCTTTTTTTCTTTCATTCTCCCTTCTTTTTTCGAATGGCCACGTCGGCCCTGTGATTCCTCACTCTCATTCTCGCGTGCTATTTCGCCGGTCGCACAGACCCGCTGCGTGAAAATAGCACTCGTGAATGAGAGTGCGAAGGGCCGCGGCAATTTGAAATATCACATAAGTTTTCGGTGATCGCCCTCCCTTGAAGGTTCGAATCAATAAATTAAATTACTAAACCTGTGTTTGATAAAGTGGTGATAAAAAGTCTACTTTAAGATGAAGTTAAAAAAAAGTTGAGCACTAACTCCGCCGCCTGACACAAGATAGATGTCGCGGAGAGAGAGAAGAAAAGGAGATAGAGAGAGAGAGAGGGGAAAGACAGCGAGGGAGAGAGAGAGCGATGGAGAGAGAGAGAGAGAGCGAGGTGGGAGGGTGAGAGAGAGAGAGGGAAGAGATATGGTGAGAGCGAGGAGGAGAGAGAAAGAGATTCAGACCTCTTCTACGTTATTTTATGATATGAAGATTTTAAAAACATCTTGTCTGTTTAATATCAATTAATATTTTAATCATATTTGGTGTAAATCTTCACGTACCTGTCAAATCAGCATGCGCTTGTTTTCCATTCAATTGGAGATAAAGTCGGAAATGATTCAGACCTCTTCTACGTTATTTTATGATATGAAGATTTTAAAAACATCTTGTCTGTTTAATATCAATTAATATTTTAATCATATTTGGTGTAAATCTTCACGTACCTGTCAAATCAGCATGCGCTTGTTTTCCATTCAATTGGAGATAAAGTCGGAAATATCTTGTAAAAAAAAAAGCCCGAGTAAGGCTGATATTGACCATTAGTCATGGAATTCATCAGTAATGCGCATGCGCGCAGGATATATGTACATTCAACAGAATAAAAGGGCTTTGATAATAATCAACGAAATTAAAAGTTGGGAGAAAATATGCACAGGAAAGGGGTACCGAGAGAGAGAGAGAGAAAGAGAGAGAGAGAGATAGAGAAGGGGAGAAAGATGGAGAGAGAGGGAGAGAGAGAGAGAGAGAGAGGCAGCGTCGATGTTATACAAGAAAGACAATCGAGCGCTGGGCGAGGCCGGGGGCGAAATTGAGCCATTCCGAATGGGGGGGGGATCATTTGAGATCGGCGCCACTTGCCTCTAGGCTAGCCCGGCTACTAAAGACCGCAAAGTTGAACTAGGATGTGAATGTACACAGAGTCATGAATGGAACATTCGTGGCATGGATCAAGAGGAACGGAATTCATGACAGGTCAAGAAATCATATATGAGACGTGATAAAGGGAGGAAACTTATCATTCGACCATTTCCATCCAGCTGCAGGCTTTTGACAAGAAACTGCACTCCGTCTTCACTTCAAAGAGAGGGCGGTGTCCCTCCGATTTCATAATACTGTCCATCATGCATCTTTTAAATGATGTATGAATATCTGAGTAAATAGTATACAAAATCCATTTTCATCTCTTCTCGGATCACTTTATTCTTGCTCAACAACATAAAAGCATCAGCAGAGAAACCGGTCGCTTTGTAGACATTTCATAAAATGAGATTTGAACAAATCGCTGAAGTGGCGTCATAAGATTTGGAGAGAAAGAGATGAAGAGTTTTTAAACGTAATTCGTACAAAGACTGAGAAAAGTGCAAGAAAAAGAAAAAAATAGCAAGGAATTCAGGGAAAATCCTCGGCATGAACATGGATGTTTAAACTCCAATGGGCTTCTAATTAAAGTATATAGAAGAAAAAATCGCCGTGACTACCGACTGCTCAAAGTCACACAGGCAGAAAAGAAAAAAAAACCAGAGGACGAATGAATAAGACAAGTTCAGCTGAGAAATTCTGTTACAAAAAAACTGTTAAACTTATAACAAGAAAAGCTTGATCTATACTGGACTTCATCAAATATATATTCCACAGTGAAACAGTAACAAAGACATGCTTACATGATGCTGCCATTCAGGAAAAGAAAAATGAGAAGGTTCAACTCCCTCTAACATCCACTCTCTCAAATGTACTTGTAGTTAGTAATCAGCGTATGCGCACGCTTGCAATATTTCTCAAGGAGAGAACGCGCCGCGTGAATCGCAGTCTGCGTCCCAATGATAATGGCGATTTGCTTCCCACGCTCTTGCCCACCAAGAACAATGCGCACGCCGCACTTTCGGATCAAGTCGAAACATAATCCTGCGCGGGTGATGACACTGGCAGCGTCACCTGCATCTTCGGCAGTGGATTTTTCCTTCCTTTCCGGGTCAATTTTGTACTGAGTCCGCCGTACTTGGACAACTGCGACGGGTCGTAGTTGATCGGGTCGTACTGCTTCGTCTGGCCCATGATGGGAATGTCGCGAATGAGCACAAGGATGCTCTTGACTGCGTCTGCAATGGCCTTATAATGTCCATTCAGCTGCACGACGCGGTCCGTGGACATCGGCGCGCAGTGAGAGAAGAGCATGATGGTGGCACGAGTGGACTCGCACAGCTCCTTGATTGTCGACTCGTCGAGTGCTGCGGCATATGCGTCGTGCATGAGCATGTGTGCCTTATACTTCTTGAGATGAAGAAGAATGCCGATGAGACTTTCGAGAGTGCCCGTCATCGTGAGGAGTCGCTCAGGAAAGAAGCCATCAGTCAAAGAGATCGTATCATCGACGAACGATGCGCGGAGACGATTCATGTTCTCTCCGCCCTTGCGAGCTTGTCAGCAGTCTTGCAGCTGACCAGGAGACGCAGCTCAAACTTGACGCTTGGCAACGCAATCAGCCCATCATCTCGGCTCCCCACCTTCTGACGCTTCGGAAAACAGCGTCCGTAGTCCTTGTCGTCTTGGCGCTTCATTCCGATACCGTTGATGGAGGGGCGATTGAACGACAGCAGCGGATTGTGTTGTTGATGAAGCTGCTGCTGTGGAGGCTGTGGAGGAGGCGAGCAGGCAGAGAGACAGAGATCCTTAAAAGAAGCTTTCTCTTTAGAGAGCCTGTATGAGAAATATTCGACCATTGCCAGAGCAGAGGGTGGATGGGAAAAAATATGTTTTGATTTTAATTTCCTTTGCTGGACTTGTGTAGCATCATGAGAGCTTGCAAAAAAAACATTTTGTTTCCAAATGTTTTTGATGTTATAAGTACAGCATGCCTCGAGTTATCGAAAATATTCAATTGACCATAAAGTTGGTAAAGCTAACCAAACTAAATTTTGAAAGTATCGTGATATTCCTAATCTAAAAGCGCATAAAAAGCCTAGATAAGTTTTCATAAAAGTTTCATCTGAAGGTCGAAGTTACCACTTATACTATTTTTACGCGATGACACTATAATCATATGAAAGAGCGACACCTCGCGTATTTCTCATGGAGTGGTCTCTACGGCTTGGCGCTCTAATGAATTCCAATATTATAAGTGGTAATTTCGACCTTCAAATGAAACTTTTATGAATATACTTATCTAGGCGTTTTTTGCGCCTTTATATTAGGAATATAACGATACTTTCAAAATTTAGTTTGGTTAGCTTTACCAACTTTATCGTCAATATTTTCGCTAAATCGAGGCATACTGTACGTATACCATCTAAAAATTTTGAAAAAAAAAAAATTTTTTTTAGAAGCTCTCATGATGGAAATTAAAATAATAAAAAAAAATGTTTTTGTTCCCATCCACCTCATGGTCGAAAAAATAAGCGTAAGTATTTCGTTAAAATTTCCTTCCTAAATTTAAATGCTACGCCTTTAGAGAGAGAGCAAGAGAAACATAAAGAAATGCAAAAAAAAATTGACTGACATTAATTGCCTCCATTTCCGCCGTCGCAGCCAACTCGTCAGACTGCGCAGTTGTCGCTTGCTAAAGAATAAAAATAAATAATAATAAACTCTAAAATATACTTTTAATGTAAGACTACTTTCTTTAAATTTAAATTGAATTATAACTGTTCAAGAACCAAAGACTACCGTATTCAGCAGTCGCTGCCCTTTGACATCGACTTCTTCTTCTTCTTCTTCCAGACCTTTGTCCTTATCATCGCTTGGCTGCTCCACTCGCTCTTCGTCTGACGACGTAGAAAGTGTTGAAGATGAAAAAGACTCCGACGACACGGTCGAGTCTAGGCTGAATCGAACGTTTTCGTCACATATATAAAATCCAATTTGTATATTTCAAGGATACCATCTTTCATATATTTTAAACCAATGCCCTTACATGTCTTTGCTCCTCTCATCCTCATTTTCAAGAATAATATACTGAACAATTCCAAACTACCCACATACATTTGAAGTAAACAGGCCATTGGTCAAAGAAGCAGTTTAATCATTTGGCGAAGAATAACTATCAAGATTTGTCTTTGGGTGCTAACTCTTCCCAAATATTTGCTTGTATGTTCATACAAACTGTTCCGACTCTCTCACTCCATCCTCTCCTAGCTCTCTCTTTCTCTCTCTCCTATCTCTCGTTTTCTCTCCCTACTCTCTCTCTCTCTCCTTTTCTCCCACTTGGTGGCCGCCTTCTCCATATTCCTTGTGCGTTGCCGGCTCCTCTCCAAACTTGGATCCCTTGCAATGGGTCCACGATCTCGGCTCATTGTCAGCACCTTCTGACGCTTCGGATAATCGCATCCGTAGTCGTTGTCTCCCTGGCGCTTCATTCCGAGGCCGCTGCGAGAGATGGTGGGAGGATTAAGCTGCTCCTGCTGCTGCTGTTGAGGTTGTGGAGGATGCGAGAAGGCAGCGAGCGGTTGGCTCACTGCAGCGGAAAAGGGGTGGGCGCAGAGCTCCTCCTTAAAGGAAGATTCCTCTTTAAAACATTCTAAACGCTTAAGATATTACTCTAATCATTTAATACATTTAAGTATTTCATTATACCATATTCCCTCAAGAGTCGAACCTTGGCTGGTGGTGCCGCCTTCTCCTCTGCGGTCGTCTTCTCTCCCTTCTCCTCTCCTTCCTCGTCCTCCCCTCCACTCGTGTGATTCTTAACAAATTAAAATTACAATTTAACTAGTACCACGTAATTTAGCTTCGCAAAAAATTATAAATACATAAAGATATTAGAATTCTTTATATAAATAAAGATATTAGAATGCTTTCATTCTTCTTTAGAGCTTCTGTCTAGCAAACACTTTTCTCTACGCTGTTCATTCTTCTCTCTCTCTCTATCTCTCCCTCCCTCCCTCTTTCACTCGTCGCTCTCTCTCTCTTTTACTCGTCGCCCTCTCTCTCTCTAACTCTAACCATTGCCGTAGGCAGTGACGACCTGCTCTCGCCCTTCTTGTGGCGGCACTTGACAGTCCACGTCTCTGGAACGGGGAAGCACTGCAGAATGGTCGCTTCGAGAGCCACCTTGAATCCGTGGAAGCGTTTCTTGAATGGCTCGTCAATCTCGGACGGCAACTTTCCCGTCTTCCCCTCAGGCCGTGTACTGCTGCGATGTGGTGGGTGAGCTGAAACTGTATTTTCTCACCCTTAAATATTAAGATAACATTAAAGTTTCGCGCTTTTCTGGCAATGTGTTGCTCATGTTCAATATGCAACATGTTCAGAGATGCATATCACAGCTAATCAACGTAAGTCAAACATCGATTTGAAGTGTGGTTACTGTAATTGATTGATATGGACTAACGTACCTCGCGCGGACGAGCCGCCATGAAAGAGCAGTCGCTGAGACACTCGATTCGGCGCGACCAGTGGTGATTCACAACGTGAGTTCGTCTGCGGTAGGAATATTTAAACTATTAAATAATAACAACAACAACAATAATAATAATTAATAATAATAACAATAATAATAATAGTAATAATTATTTGGAAAGTAACTAAATCCTTTTAGTAAACTTTTTGTTTGCCAGCGGAAAATGCGGCAAGAATTCCAGAACAAAAATGTGCACACACACACAAACCTTGCACACGATCTCTTCTCGCAGACACAGACAACCAAGCACCTGTCGCACTGGCTCTCGCTGTATTTCATATCGGGGAAAGCTTGGCGCATCTGTCGAACAAAAGGAGGATACATCTTATAATAGGGAATGCTTCTAAGAAAAGGAAGAAGAACTGATGATGGAAGATTGCGTTAAATTAATTCAGTACTTACAACTTTTTCGAGTTCATCCGCATAATCTTCCACTTGCGCGCTTGCAGCATTCATATGCATCTGCATGCAATGAGCCTGGCGTTCCACTGAAAACGCCCAAACAAAAATACCTTAAAACAAACATCTCATCTGACTGCCTCATAATGAGATGTAGACAATATATAAAAGCAATATTCTTTTATAAATATTCATGTAAGGACAATAAAAAACTTACGGAAACATTCTTCGACTTTGTTGAGGCAGAGCCGACACTTCACTGTTGAAAGTGGCGAGCATAGGAGGGAGTTCAGTGCGGCAGCCAAAGTCTGCAAGATGTTTAGGATTTTTTTAAGTGAACTATTTCAATTCTCACATACGATCATCACTTATAATATAATAGTCATAGCATGTTGGTAAATAAGATAATTAAGTGCATATTATGAGAAGAAAAATATATCAGCAATTTTTTTCAAATCTATTTAAAAATTATATTATTCAACAGCCGCCTACAACATGAATTATTTCCCCTCCCTCTGGTTACAAAGATGACGTGAGGCCATATGCAGTGCTGAATAAGGACCGGTGCACGACTTCGAGTGTGATACAAAATCCACCGGGGGTGGGGAGGGGGGTACAATGATAAAAATGATAAACCGGGGTTCAATCATAATATTTTTCTTATTCCGCCGGGGTGGGGGAGGTACACCGCGGCGAATGTGCACGGATCCTGTTCAGCAATGTGATTAAGCCGGTGCCCAAAACTCACCGATCACTCCACAGACTTTGAAAGGAAAGCAATCCGGCCCGTCCCAAGCTCATATGCAAAGTAGTAAATTAACCTTTTGCTTGACTGGCTTCTCGCGGGTAGACGACATGTCTTGAACGACGAGCTGACGAAGTCGGCTGATGCAGATGGAAGTCTGCTCTGCCGAAGGCTGATTCTACTTAACGAAAACGGGAATATAGGGATGTCAAACGCTCAGATCATGCCACAACACATGCGTTATAAGAATGTTAAAAAAACACGCAACAGGAATCACAGTAAAATATATAACCACGAGGAAACAGACATGGAAAATAAATAGCTTGAAGCGGCGCCAATGCAAAAACTTGTTTCCCTTTCACAATCAGGAGTAGTTAAAAGAAAATTTAAACGGTGTGCAGAAGATACTGTACAATGTGATTTCTGTTAGCGATTCCGAAGCCATTTTTTTGTTGCTTTGTTTGTTTTCCAGTTGTGTATTGTCCAAATGAGCGTAATGATTCATGAGTGCTGCTGATTCTATTTATGCTTTGAAGAATAGGTATCTTTCTCCCTTCTCTTTCTTCTTCAGAATGTCCCACGCCCTCCATGATATATTCCTTATCAAAACTTTCCGTTGTGGAATTGCCAGCTCTGTGAAAGGAATGATGAAATGTCTACTCGGAACAAAGTGATGAAATTTAAAGTATTGCCGTCGGCTCTCTTCATGTCCTCCAATGATCTGAGTCTCTCTTTCCCTATATCCCTGTCTCTGTCTTTCTGTATCTTCTATGCTCCTTTGTGTAAATCTTTATCAGATAGTAGATAAGCCAGTGTCGAAGGGGAACAAACAAGGTATGGTCATCATATTTCTATAAGATCGGTTTGATAAGCATGGCCAATGTCGGTCTCCTTGCAACTGGACAACTGAGCTGTGGAGCGATGTCGTATAGGCTGCATTCACGAAGCAGTTAGAGCTGAGATTGGTCAGGAAGAGATGCTTCCGAACGTTGGGATCGGATGTTCAGTGGTAGAATCGGCGAGTATGTTCGCCTGTGTTGAAGTTGGCCTAGAAGAGGCCGTGCGGGCTGAAGTGGATGATTGTTACCGATAGGCTTATTTTATCTACATACATACATGATAGAGAAACCAGAAGAAAAATGAAGCACGAATAAAATGCAAATTTAGTACAACCTCGTATATGTAGATATCGTTGCAGTGTAGAATGGTGCTTCGTGTATGAAAGCAGCCGGTCGATCAAGAGCCAGAGATGTACATATACTGGCAAGGCAAATGGCGAATGCGAGGAGAGCACATGCGCTTGTGGCTGAAAACTCCGAATAGTCGTGAGAATTCGCTAATTATGCTGCGCTAAGTGCTTGCGAAATTAGTTTTTAAGCGTTTAGTAAGAAAATTAAAGTAAGTGTCAAAAACTATGGTAATCTCTCTCCCTTTCTCTCTCTCTCGCTCTCTCTTTATCTCTGTCTCTAACTTTCTATTCCTCTCACTATTTTTCTCTTTCTCTTCCCTTTTCCTTGATTGGGAGAACTCGAACTGGGGACCTTAAGGATAACCCAACAAAGACAGTACCAACACACTACTTTGTCTTCTTGTCAAGATGCTTCATAATTTTCTGGATGCTCGTTGTGGAATGTATAAGTGTACATACCTTTCAACATTTTCAATCATTTTTTGCATCGTCATGTAATTCTCAAACATTTAAAAAATATATTTATTTCAGTGAGTCATGGACATAGAGTCATGGCATTTTTGCATCGTCATGTAATTCTCAAAAATTTAAAAATATATTTTTTTCAGTGAGTCATGGACATAGAGTCATGGACATTAACACGAATATTATAAAAGATTATATTGTACACAGTTGTGTAATAAACACAAGCTTATATTAATAATGATGAAGACCACTGGTTGTCAGAGCCTTTATATATCTGACAAAGAATGTTATGAATAATACCACTTAGTCTCTCACTCTCTCTAACCTCTCTCTCTCTCTCAATCTCTACTAAAAGATGTCCAGCAAAGATTACGTAACAATATCTCACTCTCTTTGCCTGTCCATTATCCATTAACCATTTACTTTATAAATAGAACATTCATTTAAAACCGGAAGTTGAAATATTTCGTAACGAATAGATCAAGTATAACATAGATAAAGATCTGTCTGAGAAAATTGTTCACAAACATGTATGAATCAGACATTTCATCAGAAACTAATAATCTAACCAAAGAGTCACTTACATTACTTTCCGTTATAGACATTGATGGTGACTTTTGCACCCTTCTCTGCTCGAATAACCACATTTCCGCATTCTTTGACTTCCTAAAACAATATAATAAACACTTTCTAATACATTGAAATTTAAACCTCTTGATAGCCGCTTCCGTCTGGTTTGATTTTCTTCACTCCCCTTGAGGTTGTGGGAGCGACGGGTGTGAACCATTGTTCGAACTTTAAATAAATAAACATGTTTTTTGTTATTGTTTCAGAACTAACCTCAGCATTCTGAGCAGACATGAAACGACCAAGCTCTTGTCCGTGCTCGTTTACGGAATCAAAGAAAAGAAGAAGAGCAGAATCTGAAGAGGTATTATTATTAAAATTTCAAAAAATTAAATATTTATTATAGACCGTCGATAACACCCGACCCGCATCTCTCCCCGTTATTGATGAATGGGACAACGAAGACAGCTCATCCCAGGTATGTATCTCTTTCTCTCTCTTCCTCTTTCTTACTCTCTTATAGACCTCTGATATCACACCACATCTCTTCAGCGTAGAGTCATACGATGGGACTTCCAGACAGGTATATAATTTGTAAATACAATTGTTTAATCATGTGTTATTTATAGTCAGAGGATGCTATTGCACTTCAACTACTGGCCGAACAATTAAACTTTCATTGTAGTTTTTGCATTATACATTTATTTATAGTACCCGAGTGAAAGCGATGAGAGCTTCCAAGAAGAAACATGCCTTGTTGTCAACATTGACGATGATCAAGTCCCTGGCCCAAGCGGAATTGGGAGCATGGTAGAAGGAGCGTGTCGTCGACACGCAATTGATATCGAGGATGACCAAATTCCGGGTCCAAGCGGAATTAATAAATACTCTCAGGTATGTATTTATTTATTTCTCTATATTAATTTATTTTAATTATTTAGCCTATCCTGACAGACGAAGAAGCATCGCGAAATGTTCAAAGAGGAGCCGGAGACTCTTCACAAGTATGTATTTTTATCTATTAACTTTTTTATTCTATATATATATATATTGTAGGGAAGCCGTAATGCCAGAATTATCGAAGGTGTTGAACACCCCATTGAAGACTTTTACACCATAATCGAGAGCTCTGAAGGATACAGCAAGAAATATAACCTGGCAACTAATGAATTCGGTATTCGATTCACTGATCTCGCCACGCTTTCTCCTAATCACACAGCACTTTTTGACGAGGTAGAATTCATATTTCAGATTTCATTTGAATCAAGTTTAAATATTAAGGTACTCGCTGATCTCGTACAACGCTTTCTACCCGATGAAATGCGCAATGCCAAGGACGTTAGGGTCTCTCTAACAGTCATTCAAGATGGTGCAACAAAGTCGTTCAATACGCCGATGCGTCCGTTGGGTGACATCAACATTGCTGTAGTACAAAGAGAGATGGCATTTGCGTCCACAAGTTCAGGAGTCTCAGCGGAACTACTGTTTGATAAGGTAAGCATTTGATAAAGACTACATATAAAAGAATTAATTTTAATTTCAGTTGGACGTGAAAGTTGTTTATTGTGCCTTCCCAACCGGGTCAGGGAAGAAGGCTAACATCATTTCTGCTGCAAAGGACAACATCACGAGAGTTCTCGGTATGAATAAATAAATCATTGTGTACTTTATTGTTAAAATCATTCGCCTAAACACACAGAATTATAGGAGACCAGCATTGCTTGGCCAGGGCATTGGCTCTTGGACTTGCCTATATGAAGGCACAAAGTGCTTCAGAAGAAAAAGATGAAAAAAGAAAGAAAGAGCTCACCAAGGACTGGAGAAGCTGGAGTCGATCCCATGACAAGCTAGCGAATGCCGCATTCGCGCTGCACGCCGAACATGGTATGCCTCTCAAGGCTATATACGGACTACCAGACGTGGCCGAATGGCAGTCGAAGCTTCGAGGAATCCAGATTGTGGTATTCGACATTTCCCGTGAGAAGTCACCACTCTACCGTGGTCCGTACATCAACGATGAGAGTATTCTGGCTCTCTCCCTCACCAACAACCACTACGATCACATAAAACGTATCCCTCGTTTTCTTGGTAAGCAAATAAATTCAAATTAATTGATAATAAAAATTCAAATGCAGGAGATGAATATTACTGCGTACGTCACAACGTCCTCTATAATAATGTGGACGAGCACTATAAATGTGACCTCAAATGTCGGCTCTGTGGAAAGAAGAACCAGGAGCAATGCTTTGGTCACCTAAACATCGACTGTAACGACTGCGGATTCACGTTCCACTCTCTCGAGTGCTACAACAGACACCGCAACAAGTGGAATGGGCTCGGCAAGGCAAAGTGCGAGAAGGTCAAGAAATGTCCCACATGCAAGCTGATCATCTGTGAGAAGAAGACCGGGCGGAAGCATAAGTGCTTCTGCAAGTACTTCTCCAAATGCCAGCAGGACATGCCAGATCCTTACTATTGCTACATTGCACCTGCCCCTCCTCTCAAGGCCGATTTCCTCAAGAAGACCATCGTATTTGATATAGAGGTATATTTAATGGTTAACATTAGTACTAAAAATATAAAACATTTAGACGATAATATCGGTGGAGGACGGGAAGCCTCGTCATAAGCCGTGCATGATAATCGCACTGCGATCGTGCGAACATTGCGAAAATGAGGTGCCGAAGAAGGCTGACGATGCTCTCAACTGTGAGAGCTGTGGCGGCGACCGTCTCTGGGTTGCACACTCATTTGATGAAGTGGGACGTGATCTCATCAAGGAGTTCATCTAGTGGCTCCTCACAGAAGAGAACCGCGGAGCAACAGTAATTGCCCACAATTTGAAGGGGTTAGTTATAACAAATTTATTTTACTTTTAATTAAAATAATTATAGCTATGACGGTCAATTCATTATGCGGCACTTCTCCTCTGCACAAGATGGTATCGTCCCCGACAAGATCGTTCTTGCTGGAAGAAAGCTCATGACACTCACGATGGGCGATGTCCGCTTCGTCGACAGTCTGAACTTCCTCCAAATGCCGCAAGAGCATTTCCTGGTGCATTCAGCCTGAAGGAGATTGCCAAGGGTATGTATAATACAATTTTAATTTGGTTATTTTACAATTAAAATTTAGGATTCTTTCCACATCGCTTCGCGGTGAGGAAAAACTTCGACTTTGTTGGCCCAATGCCAGAGAAGAATGACTTTTATCCGCGGTGGATGAAGCAGGGGGAGCGGTCAGAGTTTGACCAGTGGTATGACAAACACAAGGATGACGAGTTCAACTTCCGCCGAGAGATACTCCGCTACTGTCTCTCCGATGTCGTTGTTCTTCACCAAGGCATCACTGCATTCGACCGCGAGTGTTTTGCCCTGACAGGTGTCAGGGTATTCCACGAGACGTCAACAGCTGCAAGTGCTGCCATGCTAGTCTTCAGAAGACGATTTCTGACGGAGGAAACACTAGCCATTGAGCCTACAGAGACGCCTGTCCAGAAGCAAAGCAACTTCGCACTCAAATTCCTAGCGTATGTATTTAAATTAATATTAATAAAAAATATTATATATTTAAGGTTCCTGCGAGTGAAAAAGGGTGAGGTCATACAAGATGCAGCCAATGGAGGTGAATTTCGCGTTCCTGGTAGTCGATACTTGGTCGACGGTTACATCCCTGCGTCGTCACCAACAGAGAGGGACACAGTCATTGACGTAAGTAAATTTTAAATGTACATAACAATAAACATTAAATTTCAGGTCCACGGTTGTTGGTTCCATGGCTGTGCCTGTTGGGCCACGGAGGACAGCAAGATCTACGACCGTACTGCGGGGGAGACCAGGCTGGATGATGCGAAGCGTCACGAATACCTGAGCAAGAGGTACAACGTCAGAGTCTACCTTGAGTTCGAGATCCGCACAATGCTCAGCGTGGATGCTGAGATGTCCGAGTTCTCCCGGGAATACGAGCTACAGGTAAATATACTTTAATTATGTTGCATACGTGTGTTAACTTATAGGACCCTCTCAACGTCTCTGACGCGTTATTCGGAGGCAGGACGGAATGCTTCCAGTTATACGCGAAGTCCAGCGTGAAGAAGAGCATCCAATATTATGATGTAAGTAAATTAATTAAAATTATTTGCTTAAATATATACTTTAGGTATGCTCGCTCTACCCTTTCACCCAAAAATACCGGGCATATCCGGTAGGGAAGGGGGAGCGATGGTTGGCAGAGAGGTTCACATGTCCGATCAGTCGTCCGGAAGATCTGCTAATTAAGGGATTCGTCAAATGCAAGGTATTATAAAATTTTAAATATAACAATTAAAGATTTATTTGCAGGTGCAAGCTCCGCGCAATCTTCACCTGCCCGTGCTGCCAATGCGTTGTGGAGGCAAGCTCGTCAACGCGTTATGCTCTACCTGTGCTATCGAGATGGACCCTCACAGAGGACCATGCAAGCACACGGACGAGGAGCGGGTAAGATTTACATATCGTTCTCTCTCTATCCTTTAATTTGCAGCTTATGGTGGGTACTTGGGCGACGCCAGAACTGGAGATCGCGCTCAAGAAAGGATACATCATCACCAAAGTGATCGATGTTAGTAAATTTATTTATTTATTCAAACAAATAAAAAATATTCAGGCACGTCACTATGATGTGTGGCGCCAACACAAGGTGGACGAGAGCGGAGAGGTGCAGCATGGCATCTTCTCTGGATACGTGGACACCTTTCTGAAGCTCAAAGTGGTACGTATTATATAAAAATATTTACAATAATTCCTAACTTTTAAGGAGGCATCCGGTTGGCCTTCATCATGTGTGAGCGATGAGGAGAAGGCTGCGTACATCGAAAATTGGAAGCTGCGAGAAGGCGTGGAGCTTGAAGCTCACAAGATCCGCACCAATAAGGCGGCGCGGCAGGTGTCGAAGCTGATGCTCAACTCTTTGGTATGTTATACATATCTATTATCCAATATAAATATTTTATATTCTTCTTGCAGTGGGGCAAACTGGGAGAGAGGGCTCAGAAGCGGCAAACGGCCATCATCAACAGGGCCGAAGTCTTCTACAAGCTCGTTATGGATGGATCCGTCACCGTCATTGACATCACGCTCCTAACCGATGAGAAGGTTCTCGTCGTGTATCAGAAACGTGAAGAGACCGTCGAACAACTTCCGACAACAAGCAGAACCGCCGCCGTACTAACCACATCGTATGCCAGATGCACACTGTACAGCATTATGGAGCTAATAGGAGCGGAAAACCTGCTCTATGTCGGTTAGTATTTTCTTTTAATATTCTTTCTTATTCTTAGTCAATATCTTGAAATATATACATAAAATATTCTCTTATTTACTATGTGTTATATGCAGATACCGACTCCGCCATATTCACAATGGCGGAGTCGAATCCCATCGCGGAAATCGTTGGAAACTATTTGGGACAGGTCGTGTCTGAGCTCCCCACTGCTGCTGGAGCCTTGGAGTACGTTGGGCAGGGACCCAAGGTCTATGCATACCGATATGCCGATCAGAATGGACGACTAAAGGAAATCGCAAAATGTCGAGGGTTTCCGATAACTTCCGACACGGCGTCGAAGATCCAATTCGATTCCATGAAGGCCTTTGCGGATGACCTGAAGGCATTCGCCCCTTCCACACCAATTCCCATCCCATACGAACGTTTTTATGTGGACTCGGGACGTAACATCAATACCATTGATATGGTCAAGGCCTTTAAGCCGGTTTATGACAAACGCCGACTTGTACAGGGAAGTTATCAGTCGCTTCCTTACGGATTCTGCGAAGCCTAAGTTCTTTCTCTTTCTCAATTTCATGTTATTTGAGATTGTGTGCGAATAATGATCTAGGTTTTGTGCGAATAATGTTGTGCCTCACGTTTTGAATATATTCTGAAAGATGTGTCCCTCACTTAGAAAATTATTTGACTTTATTGCTGATGTTTTAAATGGTTTTTCAATACTGTTTCGCTCAATTTCACATAATTCGAATTATGTTATTTCTCTAGTTTTGATTATACTCTGCAAAGTGTTTGTTTTATAAAACATTACTGATGTTATTCCTATCACTTGAATGTGTCTATGAATAAACTTATGCTACATTGATTCCTCTATCTCATTCTCATTTTGCAATTTATCATCAAGAGCGAATCGATCCCTTTGAGATAACAATCTAACATGTGTAGAATGGAGACAGGAAGCATGACTCATTGGCTATCACATACGTCACATGTTTGTCTGTCTCATCACTGTATTATATCAATTCAATAGATCTTCGCAGAAGTCTTTCTTCTTCCATCCGTTCGACTAACGATATATAAGTGAGGGAACATTCACTAATTCACATACAATGTTGCTGCATGCACAAACTAATCTGCTCATTTGCGGGCCCTCAGGTGCTGGAAAGACCGAACTGTTAAGAAGAATCATTACAGATACAGACAAAGTTTATCATAATGCACCTAAATATGTTTATTTTTGTTATAATGAGTATCAGCCAGGTTATAATACATTTGCAAATGAGAGAAATGTGACAATGTGCGAAGGATTACCGTCATTGGATCATCTGAAAACGTTCAAGGAAAAGAAACCTTTAGTAATTTTGGATGATTTAATGGTGCAAATAGAAAAGTGGCCAGAGGCTGAAAAACTTTTTACAGTGCGTACGCATCACTTTGGTTTGACTACAATAGCTGTAGTTCATAGTTTATTCTATAGTAAGATTATACGCAATTTGCGTATAAATAGCAGTTACTTAATCATTTTCAAGAATAATTCAGATTTGTTATCGATTCGCTCTCTCGCTCAGCAATTAAGACCTACTGAACAAAAGTTTTTCATTCAGTCATTCGAAGACGCTACGTTAGAGCCTCATACATATGTACTCATAGATCTTCACAAGAGTACACAGACAAAATTTCAACTGAGAACAAGTATCTTTAATTTATATGAACGTGTGTATTGTTACATTCCAAAATGAGGAGTGCAAAGTGGAATCATGAAGCCATGAAAAATATTGAATGCCTTCTTATATCCGATGATTTCAGTAAATGCATACAGGAATTGGATGCAAATTCAGTTATTTGTTTAATCGAAGCTATATGCAATATTTTGTATGGTAACGTAAAAATCAATAAAAATTCAAAGAAATCGTTGAAAAAATATGCTGAAGAAATGAGAAAATTATCATACATTCGTAATATAAGAGAAGCAAAACATACACTGGTTCAGACTGGCTCAGGTTTCCTTATTCATCTCTTACCCATAATAGCTAGTGTTACAGCTCAACTCCTTGCAAATGTCATTTAAAAAGATGGTTCTTATTCCTGAAGATCAGTTGTCAACACCTAGAGTTAAAACATTTTTATAAAATTTAGAGGAGGAAATTAAACAAGTGTTAACCTCTAACTCTCCGGATGACGAACGCATGAAGAAATATAATTCGGTATTGCAGAGGCTCATGCAAAAGATTCATAACACACCTCAATTTGAAGGCGAAAGCGCCTGGCAGGATAATTTTTCCGAGTCTGCAACTTATGTAGATACAGCCATTCCAATAAAACAATCACCTGTTAAGATTCAAGCAACTACTTCAACCATAATGCCAGCATCCCTCCACACCATTAACTGTTGCACCTCCCTCTGTTTCTGTTGTTCCCACAATTGATAATATAAATGCAAAAGTAACGGAAAATGTAAAACCGCTACTTTTACATCTCCACAAATATCCCAATCATTTTAACGTGAATGGTGATGATATAATAATAAATGGCATAACTTACAAAGTTAACAAAATTTTAAAGGATTTATCAAACCCTTGGCGTAGTAAATCAGATCCACCTGATGGTGCTCAAGAATTTGCTGACCTGTTCAAAGAGACAAAATTTGATACAAATTTAATCGGTAATCGGACGCGTAGAAATCAGCTTGCTTCTGGGCAATTTATTGTAAAGAAATGGAATCTTTAGCTGAAATATACAGAGATATACATAATCCTGGTGCTTTCGGTAGCGTTTCTCGGTTATATAAGGCTGCTCGAAAGATTGGCCTTAACGTAACCTTGAAAAAAGCATTTCAACATACAAACGATACATACACGGCACACTTTCCTCGTAAACTTCATTTAAAGACAAATAAATTACAATGTACTTGGATAGATAGTGATCATCAGGCTGATCTAGCTGTAATGATGGACTTGAAAAGAAATAATTTAGGTTATCAGCCGCGCATTTAATCTGTCCAAAGTTTGCAACATGTTGGAAACAATCTTGTTTCGAACATCTTTAACCGGCGACGTCTTTTTTCTCTGCCATGTGCTATTTCGTAGAGATTTTGTTAGACTATGTTGAGCTCGAGATATTGCTAGCTTGTTCTCAGCCTGTGACAACAACGCCAATGTTGCGAACAAGTGTTATGAACATGTTTCAAACTTTAGACAGATTGAATGCGCGGCAGTACATTTTAGTTGTCGTTGATATTCTTAGTCGTTTCATTATGGTTGAATTGTTAAAATTAAAAACAGCTGAACAATGTGCTCAAGCTTATCGAAATATTTTAGAAAGAAATAAACGCATTCCATTCCGTTTGTATACTGATGCAGGAAAGGAATTTTTAAACTCTAAATTTAGAACTATCTTGTCCACATTCGAGATTGATATAGAGTTCCAAAAAATCATGCTGCAAAATGTGCACTGGCCGAAAACAGTATTAGAAGAATAAAATCTAAGCTATATCGGTATTTCTCTGAACATAATACATACAGATGGTTAGATGTCCTACAGGACATTGTTGCATCTATTAATGACAACCCAATCAAATCTATTGGTAACATTGCCCCCTCAAATGTGACAAAGGATACTGCTGAGCATGTATGGCAGTTATTATATGGGAAGGATTCAGATAAAATATCTAAACATATCTATAAGATTCTTGATTCTGTAAGACTATCAATTACGGACCAAATATTCAGAAAAGGATATAAGAACACTTTTACCCATGAAATATTTAAAATCAAGAAATTGCTATTTAAAGGAAGTATCCGGCGAATAATTCTATAGTAGCGCTAGAGAACCACTTTGAATGCGCGCGCTCATAAAGTTGCCTGTCGCTCGGTCGAGAGAGCATGCGAAATAGGAGGGCGGCTCAGACCTACCGTAGCTAATTCTCTACCCGCCAGTTTTCACGTTACTATTGCTCAGAGAGTATACGATAATCGAAGATTTTGATGGTAACGAATTGGATTCCATAGTATACGAAACAGAACTACAATCCACAGGAATATAAAATAGAAAAAGTGCTACGTACAAGATACAAGAACGGAAAGAAAGAATTCTATGTTAAGTGGCTAGGATACCTTGAACCTACGTGGATAAAAGCTTATGATGTCCGAAAACTCTAACTCTTGGCACCTTGGTGAAATAAACTGCTCTCGCTCCCTTATTGTGTATATTGCTCAAATTTTACTGATTTACATGGTAGTACTTATTTCTATATATAACCTAACTTTTACTAAATGTCATGACGAGAAGCTTTGGGTGGCGGTGTTGTCTTCCAGCATTGGTTATATATTGCCAGCGCCATCTATTAATCGAAAGCAATGAAGGATTTTTACATCACACTTCTTTCAAATACGAATGATGACGATTTGATTGGAAATTTTAAAGTACGACTACCAGCACCGATTCATTTATCTTGTGAATATGAGGTAGCTCTTACTGAAGTTATATTCCCCTACAATTTCGACCTAATCACAGATAAACGAGAGAGTGAGAATTTTAATGAAAACAATATATATGTCAAATATTTTACCACTGATTCAAAGGATTTGGATAATTATCAGAAGCTAACAGTGGGAATGGAAATGGTAGGTGAAACGGTTACTGTGCCAACGAATTCGTACAACACTGGAAGCGCTCTGGTTACTCAAGTAAATGGTGTCTTACAAAGTTCTTACAGAGCAAGGTATGGCGTATATTCTCAAGGCTTATTTAATTTTAATTCACACACTGGACGATGTGAATATATGCCTGATGATAAAATTTATTCTATTACATTTTCAAAAAAGCTTGCATACTTACTTGGCATCGATGAAACTTTGAAAGAAGATGGGCTAACAGTTGTTCCTGGAAAGCATCGTGTTCATGTTGCAAAGGAAATGTTATTCATTTATGCAAGTATTGTTGAAAATCAGATTGTTTCAAACACTCTATCTCCTTTACTAAAAATTGTTCCGATTAATGCTAATCATGGAGAAAATGTGCATTTATCCTTTTCTAGACCTCAGTACATAAATGTAAAGTCTAAAGATTTCGAAAGTATTCATGTCCATATAAAAACAAGTGAAGACGACATCGTATCATTTCATTCTGGATATTGCATAATATTATATTTTCGTCCAAAGATTTAATGCACATACATTTTGATCCTAATAGTTCTATTGATTGGTCAGATGTGTTCCTTGAGCAAGCGCGTCAAAGCGGTTCTGGCTTTCGTGGTTTTCCTTACCAGCGTGGCAGTTCTGGCATTGGTGGACTACTCTCAAAACTATTCACGGCCATTTTGCCAATTGCGAAACGCGTCGGAAGAAGTGTCGCTACTGAAGCACTTACGGCTGGCGAGCAAATAGTTGACGATATTAATCGTGGACGTAATTTTAAAGATTCGATAAAGGAACATGGTGGAAATGCTTACAAAAGCTTGGCAGTACGTGGAAAAGCGGGACTTCAAGATGGAAGTGGTAGAAAACGAAAAAAGAAGAGAAAAGTGTCTAAAAAGAAACAAATAGTTAAGCGACGTAAACGTAAACCTGTTAGAAAGTATAAAAGACTTGTTAAGATTAAAAAATCTTCATTTCCTCGAGACATTTTTTCTAAATAATGGGTAAACTTTTGGATGCAAAGTCACCACCTGCTATTCGTAGCGAATTGGCTCTCTTTGAAGTACCGGCTACTCAAGTTGTTCTAGATTCAGCTCGTTGGCTCTCCATTCCAACAAGTACACCTGTTAATAATAGCGGACCTTATTTGTTTAATGTTGTCGACTCTCGACACTACTTGCAATGTTCTAAAACTTATATTGCAATGAAACTGCGTATTGTTCGTACAGATACAACTGATGTGGCTGATTATGCGTTTACAAATTATATAGGTGCAACTTTCTTTTCACAAGTAAATTTGGAAGTGAATAACCAGCAAATATTTGAGTGTAGTCAGTATGCATACAAGGCATACCTTGAAACCCTCTTAACTCACAGCACTGATAACAAATATGGTGTTTTGCAAGCTGCAGGGTTTTTTGAAGATAATGCCAATGTCGATTCGGCTTCCAATGGAGGATATACTAAACGTGTATCTGCCGCAAAATCAGGAGAAATTGATGTGATAGCGCCAGTTCATATTGATCATTTTTCAACCGATAGGCTACTTGTTCCACACTTGAATTTACAATTTACTTTTCATAAAAATGCTGACAATTTTGTCTTGGAGTCTCATGACGTTAATGCAAAAGCAGATAATGTTAAAGTTGAAGTAGTTTCAATGAAGCTTTTAATTAGAGCTGTTGACGTAATTAGTTCAGCAAACCATGCACTTGAAAATAGTCTTCGTTCTTATCCCGCACGTTACCCTTATAAGCGTACTCGTGTGAGAGTTGTTGCAGTACCTGGTGGTAGATATGACCTTCCATATTCTACTATTTTCACAGATATTATTCCTAGAAGGCTAATTATTGGACTTGTTGGAACTAAAGCTTATGAGGGTACTTTGAACTACTCCCCATTTAATTTCGGTCATTATAATGTTACTGAAGTTTCGATTGATGCGGGTGGCGTCAATTTCCCTGGACAACCTGTAAAAACTAATTTTAAGAATGGAGCTTATGCAGAGTCTTTCCTCATGTTCTATGAGAACATTGGTGCAATAAGTGAGAATAGAGATCTTGCAATAACTTATGAACAGTATGGTAAAGGTTTTACACTATTTGCCTTTAATCTATCACCATCTAATTATAATAATGATTTTGAAATTATACGTAATGGTACTACTCAAATTGCAATGAGATTTTCTGAAAAGACCCCCGATAACGGGATGCAACTTGTCATTTATGCTGATTACGACGGCATGTATCAGGTTATTGATTTTTGACGCGTTGAATGCCTACACCATGTTACACTCTGTATCGTTTGTGTCTGTCACGTGTTAACTTTTTATTAGGGCCCTTTCCAGATCGACGCGTATCGAAACGTGTTCTCAGACGTACAGTGAAGAATGTCACGTTTCGTGAGCTTCCGTACATTCTACGAGATCCGACTCGACATCGACTTTAGCGTACCCCTTTGTGAACGTGAGATCGAACAGATCAACGAGGAACTCTGCCGTCGTCGTGTTCGCACCTGCCACTTGTCCCACGACTTTGATCTGAGCCACCCGAAAATGCTTCCAAAGGCCAACTCGTTCAAGAGGATCACGGTAGGCATGGAGGTGCGTAGCCGTCAGAACTCTCTCGGAAATCGACCGGTTACGCTTACTGTGAAGGTTCGTTTTTATCATTTCTTTCTACTTTAGAATACCTTCTATGCAGGACTATTATTACGCCAAACATGGCGTCAACATTCTGATTTCCAACGCCCCGATCGTCTGCGAACATGGCGGAAATGTCTACCCGATCGACGTGCTCGAGATTGCCTACTAAATGTATTTAAGGGATGTATATTATTGTTTGTTATTATGTACTGATAAATATGTATGAATCTCTTACGAATATCGAACTTGACAAATTGATGGGAAACTGTTCCATAACAAGAAATTATTACATTGGCAGTTTTCCCTGTGATACTTTAACTCCTGTTCCTGAAAAATTACCTTTTTGTGTTATATTTAATACCGGGGACTCAACAAGCCCTGGAGAGCATTGGGTTTCAGTATTTGTTGATAAAACAGGAATTGTTGATCATTTTGATTCTACAGGTGACGTTATGTCTGAACAGATAAGTTCATGGCTTTCATTATTTAATATAAGAAGGGACTTTAATATGAGAGTGCAAGGAATAAATAGCGAAGTATGTGGACATTATGTCATGTTTTTTTCTTTATAACCGATGTTCAGGCAAATCAATTAATATTATTAGAAAAATGTTTAGTCAAACAAATTTTGATCAAAATGATCGATTTGTACTTCATTGGTATAAACATCTGTTATAGAGATGTATAAATAGACCTCTCACTTCTCTCTAGTCATACATGATGTCTGACCGAAAGAATCCTGTTGAGGCTAAGAAGCCTGAGTCTGCTATTACTCCTTCTGTTGAAATTAAGTCGGACAAAGAATCTGTTAAGATTGAAGCTGAAAAACATCTTCATTGTGATGACTGTGATATTGCAACTGGTTTTAGTCTCCGTAGGCATATGAGACGTATGAATCCTACTGAGGAGAGAACCACTCGTTATATTCGACCCGTTGGAACTATTAACCTATTGGTTGACGAGCAAGAAAACCTTTATGTTCAGTTTCGTGACGTGTAATGTCTCAATCCTCTGAGTCTTCTACTTCATCCCACCCACGAAAACGTAGAAAGGAATCTCATAAGGTTTGAATTATTAAATTGTATTAATTACCATATTTTTATTTATTTTAGAAATCTTTAAACGATCTGGTGGAAGCTTACAAGACACCCGAAATTATTCGTCCTGCGATTATCCGTGCCCAGTATTTAATATTCTTGGCAGTTTGTCAAAAGTGTGCAAAGAGAAATGCCTCTACCTCTACATCACGTAAAATTACTCTTACTTTATGTGAATCGTGTCATCAAGCAAATCGGAATATACAGACAACCATTTTTCACAATATCGTTGTGAAGAATGGAAACGATCGTCTCAATATTTAGTGTTAACTATTCAACAGTGGAAGACGGTGATGTCTCAGGTATGTCTTTATATTTTCTATTTTTTATAACTTTTAAATTTTAAGAGACAACTGGACCCCTCAATGGAACAACTTGCTGGAAACTGGCATGAACCACCTGGAATCGCAGATATTCGTTGTCTCAATTTTCCTCGAACCCTTATTGTACATTTATGCCGTGTATGTGCAAAATTTAATGCCGAACAGCAAGATGGAAAGATTGAATTGATTCTTTGTCAAACCTGTTGTGTTACTTACAAAACTGTGAACAATATCATCTTTTATAATATTCGTGTTAAAGATGTTCATGATTCATTGCAATAAATATATTTTTTAAATGTTTGAGAGTTACATGACGAAAAAAAATGATTGAAAATGTTGAAAGGTATGTACACTTATACATTCCACAACGAGCATTCAGAAAATTATGAAGCATCTTGACAAGAAGACAAAGTAGTGTGTTGGTACTGTCTTTGTTGGTTGATCCTTAAGGCCCCCGGTTCGAGTTCTCCCAATCAAGGACTTTTGTGTTCTTTGATTCATGTATTGGGTGGAGCTTGGGATACGGAAGTGAGAGATTATAGAGAAAGAGAGAAATGTGTGATTCATCGTTAAGTCAGTCTCCTTGAAGTGTGGTTGTTTGTTTGAGAGAGAGATATAGATTTATAGAGTGACGTCATTTAGTTACATGTATGTATGTGAGTCATTGTGATTATGGAATGTGGGCGGAGCTTAATTACGGGTTGCTTTGTTTGAGAGAGATATATAGATTTAGAGAGTGACGTCATTTAGTTACATGTATGCATGTGAGTCATTGTGATTACGAAATGTGGGCGGAGCTTAATTACGTTGCGTTACGTTAGGGGCGGAGCTTATAGGGAATACAAACTATAATCAAAAACTACAATGATCACAACACAAAGCACAAAGATCACATTCTGGTCACCACGACACCCACTATCATCATTATAAGCATAGATACATACATATTTATATCATGGGATTAAAATTCAATTATCTAATGAATATGTGCAGATAACGGGACCCATTGTGTCTCCTAGATCCTATTACATGAGAGAAAAAGATATTGCTAGTTTGGACACATTGGGCCCGATAGGCCCCCTATACCAGCGAAAAGGATTTAGCACGTTGCTCAATTGTCTACTTGCTCAAATGTCGCAGGCGAGACCCATTAGGTCTGCAAAGACCCCCCCCCCCAATACCAGAGACGAAGATCAAGCCCGTTGCTCAAATGACGTTGCTCAAATGTCGCAGGCATTGACCCATTGGGTCTCATAGGCCCCCCTAACGAAGATTTAGCCCGTTACTCAAATGTCGTCGCTCAAATGTCGCTGCTCAATTGTCGCAGGTGAAACCCATTGGGTTTCAGAGGCCCCCAATACCACTTCCAATTCCAGGAAGTGGTATCTAGCCCGTTGCTGAATTCCCATGGCTAAAAGTGTTCTATGATTGTTCGTTTGTCGGTTTTGCTCTATTTCCTTGGCGCCGTTCGTTTGATTAGCTGCTCAAATAGCCGTCGTTAGTTGCTCAAATGTTCCATTGCTCAAATGTCGTTGCTAAACAGTTTAAAGAGAGAGAGAGAGAGAGAGAGAGAGAGAGAGACAGAAAGAGGAAAGAGACAGAGTAAAAGAGAGAGAGAGGGAGAGGGAGAACTCTACGAACTCGGTCTCGCCATCTGTGCCAATTTTGCTAAGAGCCAAAAGGTTTTTTAGAGAGTTTTACTGCTCAACGTGACTTATGTTGCGTCTTTCTCTATCCTAAATGTTTCTACAGAGAAAGGCAGTTTTTTGAGCTATTTTGTGTTGTATAAAAGTAAGTCTGAACGATTAGACATTTAAAAGTAGTTTCCTCATCCGAGGTCTGAGAAGAGAAATGCCCCAGTTTTTGCGTTTCTTTTGAGAAAATCACCTAGAGAGAGCCCATAAGTTGCTTCTCTCTCTATCCTACATTTTTCTACAGAAAAAAGCGGTTTTTTAAGCTATTGAATGTTCTATAACAGTAAGTCTGAACGACATCCGAGGTCTGAGGAGGTCACGTAGACAGGCGCACCTGTGGCTAGAGAGTGAGAGAGAGAGAGAGAGAGAGAGAGAAGGGAGAAAGAGAGAGAGAGAGAGAGAGAGAGAGAGAGAGAAGGGAGAGAGAGAGATAGGGAGAGAGAAGGAGAGAGGGAGCGAGGGAGCGAAACACCGAGAGAGAGAGAGAGAGAGAGAGAGAGAGAGAGACCATATTGATTGATAATTGAGCGCAGAAACGACTGCGTGTGAGATTTGTGAGTTTTTTCTTTTAATGTGAACGCTATAAAGAGACGGGAAGGTCACTCTCTCTCTATGTCATTACATTCTACACAGAAAGGTGGTTCTAGTGAGGTACAGAGAGACGCGAATAAGTAAAGTTGAGCGGTTTGATTACACGCACAAATGCGAGGGATCCATATATATATAAAAAAAATATAAAGAGAAAGAGAATATGTTGACTAATGGTACCCAATTGAACGGCGTACTGTCGGTTTTTATGAAAAATAAAACGGGCAAAACATGTTGGGAAAACATTGGCCACATATGGGTTTGAACCCTTGTGTCGCTGCTCGACGTTGCCTAACTCGCCAGATCGGACGTGATCGCTGCTTCGCCATCGCGGCTGCGCTGCGGTTGTTTGAAATATCAAACAATTTCCATGAAACAATCCAAACAATTGCCTCGGAATGGATAGCGTGTAAATCGGTAAAACAAATTGTTTGATATGCCAAACAATTTTTTTGAAACAATTGTTGTTTCAAACAATTCATAAAACAATCGTGCACCAAACAATGTTGTTTCAAACAATTTTTTTTTGTGTGTTGTTCAACAAATTCTCTCTCTGTCTCCCAGCGAGTAGACCAAAGCAGGCAGCTCGACCAGCTTCTTCTAGAGTTGGCAACGCGCTCGATACGAAGCCCTGGCAATCAAATTAATAGTTAATATTAAAATAAATAAATAAATAAGAGACTATTGTGCTTTTTAATCTTTATTTTTTTATATTATGCAAGTAGAACATCTGAAGCACTCATAATATTAAGAAAAGGTTGGCTAACTTTTTAACGAATGTCACTTTGATCCTTTATGTTTAGTTTTATAGAAATAAGTCACGGAAAAAGAGTGTGAAGGAAAGGCCTACGGCGTAGATGGCGCCCTCGAAGCGCACGACGACGCGCCCTAGTCGAGAAGACGCGACGCTGCAGTTCGCTGTCATTGGGAGTCTGAAGTTGCCGTCCAGCTTGTCGTCCCCCCTCTGCTTCATCTTCGCTGTTTTCAAGATCGTCTGTTTGCCACTCTCAACGATAAGTAGAAGTGATCGCATGACAGTTTCGTCTTGCTGATTGCGGCCGGCCTGAACAGCACAGCCGAAGACTTGGACCGGTTCAAAGTGCAACGCCGGCTGCTGCAGTGACCAGTCGCCGTATCCTTCGCTGTAAATGGATCGTAGGTGAGAGGCAAACCACTTGGCATTCCATTTGCTTTCAATCCATTCATAGCGAAACATTTGTGAGCCTACGCGATAAGTTCGCCGTCCGAGAACCTCGCGAATCCGTTCATTTCCGGAATGGAAGGGTGCGTCCCGGGGAACTTTGATTTCCATGACTTTTTCGCTCGAGATGACGTCGCCACCATCGCGGCGAACACGGTAGCGCGTCAGCTTCTTATTACTCATCCTACGGAACCAGTTCTCGTAGACAAGAATAGTGTAATGGTCTGGATCGGTTGGCGGCTCGACAATTAGCGAGACGTCCTTATATAAGCGCGCATGTCCAAGCGTTCCTTGCAAGACGTCGTACGCGACGTCGTTGTTAAAGAGAGGTGAATCTGAGACGATGCGCACGATCACAAACATTACTGAACCCACGGAAACGGGCACGAAGAGCTGCGTAGAGCTTGCGAAGCTCGCCGCTTGGAAGACGCTCTCATTATCATGCGATAAAAGCGGTAGAACGAATGTTGTGTACTGAGACAGCAGTGATGATGATGATGTCAAAGGAGCTAGCGGAGTGATGAAATAGTAGCAGCCGACAGCATCGCGATAGAACATTCTGAGAATGGGAAAGTCCGGGTTCATGTTGTCGTCCTCGGATAAGAGACGTCTCGGCCGTAGGGAAGTGAGCGCTGTGCGCGTTGATCTTCTGCGGGTGGCGCCAGAGAATCGCATGCTCTTAGACGGCGAGAATCTTCGGCGCCAGCTTGACCTCGTCATCGTGAATAGGAAAGTTGCCGATCGGCACCAGAGCACGAAGTGCCATGGCTGCAGTGGACGGCTAAAGTGTTCAGATGCATTCCAATCTAATATACATAAGTGGATCTTTGTTGGGACCGAATAGAAATGTGGGCTCGGAAAGTTTTTGGGACAGTTTTTTTATTAATTTATATGATATCAAGAATCGTAGCTACATTTAAACATAAATAGTATAATAATGTTAATTGGTCGTGCAATTTAGAGCATTTTCGAATGTTTGAAAAGAGCTTTGCTCTGACAAGAGAGATGCGAGAATTCTAGTAAGGATGAACAAGTCACTTAGGTCGCTCAATATCTAAAATGGTCAGCAATATAAAGGTTGTGATCCGTCGATTGAGAGTTTGAGAAAGCACAAGATGAACAGCTAATAAGGTGCAAATAAAAGCATGTCACTGCAAATTGACCGTTCGCTACTAATACGTTGACCTGACAATGGCGCAGGTCACGATTTCTCGTTAGCCTAATTACTTCTCAAGTAACTTAAATGTCTTTTTTTAATCTAAAAAGTAGGAATCAGTCAGAATCTTGTCCTAAATTTGGAGAATGTGTCTCTTAACAACTTTCTGCAAGAATCACGCAGCACCCGATTGTGACTACACCTTGGAGTTCTAATCTAGATTATCTACATACTCATGGTCAGGTAATCACAGGTACTGATACATACTAGCAGGAAGATACATTGTGAGATAGAAGTGAGCATATCCATTCTGATGGGACTCTTCTCCACTGTAATTGGCGGTTGCTTTCCTTTCAAATATGACTCAAGCCTTCACTAGACGTATTGCCAACAGTTGCAGGGAATAAAAGGTGTTGATTGTTTCTGGCAGTGCTTTCTAGAGTTATGCGATGTGCACTAAGTGTCGATATGGTTTAGAAAGTTCTTTTTTTTTCTTTGATCTTTTTTGTCAATTTATTATTCATCGCCTCATTTTTCGGTTGACATGCTCGAACAAATTAATTTTTTTTCTGAAAATAGTGTGAAATGTTTGTCTTTCGTATTCCTACCTCTTCCCTCTTTCATTTTCATGAATAGGATGCCGTTTTGTTCTAAACTACGAGTTCAAAGTACGCGTGGGGTAGAGATAGAGAATACACCGTATCCCATAAAGGTTAATTTTCTCTTATCAGAGGGATTTTTGCGACTTCGTGATAAACGAATCGAAGTTTGTATTGTGCAGTCTGGCCAAATTCGGCGAAAAAACGAAGGGTTTTTATTCGCGGAGACCTCCTTTAAAGGGTGGAGAGGGAAGACGGCAATTCTGGTGGTGCTCGGCAAAGGTAGCGGGTGAGTAAAAATACCAGGCACCCGACGAGGAAGAATGCGAGCCTCCGGAAAGTAGAACTCTAAAACAAAGTAAAATTACATAAGTTATTTTTCAATCGCTACAATTTTGCGGGTTTTCTAAATTATCGAAAATTTGACCGGTTCGTCAAAAATTGTCAATGAATTTCAAAGTAAATTTCTTAGAGAAATATCACAGGAAGGATGCCCGTTGACTTCGAAGTGGAGGTCCTCAGAGAACTTTGCAATAATTCAAGGGATTTAATAAAATTTCTTATGTAATTTTCTTGAAATTTATGAGAAAAAATTCAACTTATTTTAATTATTGAAAAAAAAATCCAAAATTATTCTTACTCATGTATCGCTGTTTGCTGCGGGGCCTCTCATTGTCAGAGCACGAGACACTGAAAATAGTGATTGGATTATTGAGTTATTGATTATATTGATCGATTTTTGTTAACAAAAACTTTTTACTAGCCAATATTTTTGGTGCCGTTGTTGGGATTTGGCGGGACGCCGAGGAGATCCGTCATAAGGCCGTACAAGTCGATGTTCTGGGGCACTTCTTCAATCTGGAAGTGAACGAAATAGTGATGTTCTTGTGAATTTCAGCTTTTCATTTTAAATTATCAGAATATGTAGCTCAAAATTTTTAGTTTCGATGATGCAATTCATGGATCGCACCACGAACACAAAGCAATTAAATGATTTGAAAGCAGTCCGTCAACACGACATACCCGATGCTCGGCACAAAAAGCCGGCCCGCCCATCACGAGAACCGTGCGCATCTCGGGAAGACGCGGGTCGTGACCGTGCGCGGCCGCGTGGTAGTTGGCGCGCTTTTCCTCAGTATCACTAAAATATATGAATTCTCGATCAGTCCCAATCCACGGCCCCCAATTTCAGGCTAAGTCCATTCCTACGAACATGAGGTCGCAGTGGACGTAGAGTGCAGATCCGATGCCCGGCTCGAGTACAATGCCGCCTACACGCTCGCTGCCTCCGTAGTGGGTCGATTCCGGTAGGTCCTGAGCGGAAAATTATGACTACAGTATCCTATCTCTGATCTAGCATCTTTTAAACGAACCTCTTTCCACATCACTGTAATGTTGTACTTGTGCTCCTTGGCACCTTTCGTGAGATTGTTGAACATTTCTCTGAAGAACAAGAGGCTTGCCTACTTTGTCAATTACATAATTCTCAGTAAACGAACACTCCTCTCGGCGCTAGGTCGTATGAGAACAGCCGGATGAGAACACCCCGGATGAGAACTTTGGCCGGTCGGATAAGAACCGACCGAGATGAGAACCAAGCAGATGAGAACCAAGTAGATGAGAACCAAGCAGATGAGAACCGACCGTGATAAAAATTCGCCCTGATCAGAGGATCTGTCCCTGATGAGAACCTAGCGGAAAAAGTCATTTCTAGGTTCTACCCGTATGAGAACCTAGCGGGAAAAGTCATTTCAAGGTTCGACCCGGATGAGAACCTAGCGGGAAAAGTCTTTTTTAGGTTCTACCCGGATGAGAACCAAGCGGGAAAAGTCATTTCTAGGTTCGAGCCGGATGAGAACCTAGCGGGAAAACAATGTTTTTTTTTCTAGCATTTCGTGAGTGAAATCTGTCTCTGAGCACTTTCAGTTAGGTCCAGTTGTCTTGGAATGATAATATTGCTGTTTCGAAATGTTGATGCATTTGATTGCTGGTTTATCGTATCCCGGGAGTGCAATTTTTTAAGATAACGAGTTCAAATTCACTTCAGTGTTCAGTCACATAACATATCTGATAAGGATATTATACACAAGATCAAATCACAAAGAATACTAATGGTAAGTAAATAAGAAAAAAATTCAATTTAACTAGTGGCTCAAGACAATTTAATATTCGAAAAACTGAGCATATATTAAATGAGTACTTCACCAGCTCAGAACACTTATCTTCTCATCACAGAACTGAGCTGGTCCAAGATGGACAGAAAGCTGGTAAAGGGAGTGCAGAGTACTCGCTTTAGCTTCTTGTTCTTTTCCGACTCCACAGATTTGCGTGCACCTTAAGAGCACAAACTTTACTTAGATAGAAATGTTTGGCATCCTCATAAAGTTTTCGGTATGGCTAATACTTGTGTCCTTCAACACAATGAATATTTGCCTACCACGGACACCGGCGACATTATGGGGAGCAGCGGCATCTTGTCGAACTTTTTCCTCCTCAACTTGAACGGCGTATACAGCTCTGGATGGTCGCACCCTCATTCCTCGTGACAAATCGCTGCGGGCTACAGCCTGGAAAAAAACCTATCTTGTCGCATATAATTTCATTTAGGATAAGTGCTGAATTTAGCGCATGTTCCAAAAGGGTAAGGGGGGGACGACCGGTCCCTCATGAATTAGCCAAAAATTTTGAGTCATAAAGTTAACTTACTCCGAATTGGAGATGGAATGACTCTTTGCTGTTGTTGCACCGAGGATCTCCGTTCATTGTTGCGCTGTAGATACTCCACGACTCAGGAGGGAACCTGATAGTATCCTCGTACACGTTTAGTTTGCGCATACGCAAGTTGGGAAACAAGAGTATGAGTATAAGTACCTTGCTGTGCCTTGTCGACCGATATACGTCCGCTCGTGGTACTCGAGAAGGGCTGCAAATATCAATTTAAAATTGAAATAAAGTTTTTCTCGAACGGCCGTCTTTTAACAATTTAAGGAATGCACTGAAATTATAACCGTCTGCACTCGTCGGTGAGTCCGCCTTGATTGCATCGAACGCGTCCGGTATCAAGTATGGCGGGAGCAGCGGAAGAACAAGGAGTCGCTCATAGCAAGTTAGCAGAGGGCCGATCTAGAATAAACGAGGAGAGAAGCAAGTAAAACACCCACGTGAGATTTCACAGAGTAGCAGTTATTAACATAATACCAAGCGGGTAAGCAGATGCAACGATGAGATTTTGACTCTTATGAAAAAAGCAGAGGTTGAACTCGACGGTAGGAAAATGCAACATGAACGCTGACCGTGGAGCAATCTCATAGTCTGAAAATCGCAGCTGTCACTTTTGTTGGACTGTGAAGTATAAGTGAAAAGACTAAAATAATCCATTTGACTAGGGTTAATATTTATTTTACCAACCCGAGAAGATTCGCGAGACACTCCAGTTGCGAAGAGACGGTTCTTGCCTTAACTTGGCAATCACTCGCTCGTACTCGGCCGTTGGAAACAATCCAGCTCGGTTTCCATTCATGAAGACCACCACGGAAAGGAAAAACTTGTCTAGATTCTTAAAAAAAATTGTTAACTTATAAAAAAAAGCAAAAATATATCTGTCAATAGAATGATAGTTTTTTACTCGGCAGTGAATTGTTCATACGAGATCGAATCCCTCAGGAGCAGCCTCGAATGTTGCATCGATGGATATCTGAGGATGGCATAATCATTTAATTATGAGCACGTAGCGAATATAACTGTATTTTTTAAAGCTTTTGTTAACAAGGGTGTAAACGAAGAAAAATGGTTTCAGAAAAGAAAAATAAGCTTACTTCGTTTGAATTAGAGAGCATTCGCAACTGGTGATCAGATGCGAATACTACAAATCGCTTCGCATCTGATGGCCCAGAGTCATGAAGAAGCATTCTTTCACCTCCTAAACCACAAAGGGTTTCCAACTAACGACAAAATGAGCCAATCATTTTTTTAAGAAGTCGAGCACTAAAATAAAAGCGAGCAAAGACAAATACTATAAAGAAAGTAAAACAAAGGATGAAACTGACCAAATGTGCGCGCGAATTTCCCAAAGAAAGAAAATGGAGAAGTATCGGCCAGCAATTCGTCTTGGTCGCACGGTCTGGCTCTTTATAGCACTTACGCAACGCCTCATCAGTTCCTTCAATGGCAATTATCACAGTCATGTGCAGCTAATAGTCTGAATGAAAACGGGAAAGACTTTTGCAGAGTTTTTCCCCATCAGAATGTGAATCATATCACAACAAAATATGTATAAAAGTATTATCTGTAACGCTCCTTACCTATCACTTCAAGTGCCTCCGCAGTAAGGCCAGCCTTTGACAAGACGATTGCTTCACGGGGTTTCAACAGTGTTGTTTGAGCCATGCGCGCCAGCTCACGCCGAGCAACTGCTGCCTTATAAAGCAAATGATTTGCATTTATTTAAAGACTAATTCAAAACAATCAATTAAACGGAGGTAAATAAAAGAAATAGCATAAGAGAAACCTCTGCAGTGTGTTCATCTGGAAGATGAGAATGGTTTCCGTGCACAGAAATCTGCTTCGATGGTCGAAGGTAAGCTGTAGCTCCGCAACCCGCCTTCCTCTTCAAGCAGTGAAGCAACTGCGAACCATCAGCCAGAGTCTTCTTTTTGTTGTAAAGATTGCCGTCTCTCGAATAAACATCAGCTGGTTTTCCGCGGGGCATCTTAACAAAGTTAATAAAGCGAAGAAGCCAATGCGTTCATTTATTTTCAAATGCGCAGAGCAGGTCGACACCTGATCTGTGCAAATAACATAATAGGGCGCTGCTGGAGTCTCATTCAACACATATTAAAGAGTTGTCTTTTTGTCTTTATTTTGTAGCATAAATTATGCTAATTCTTTTGAAAAACATTATGCTAATTCTTGTGAAAGATATAAAAAAATACTTCTTCACGCACGGTCAGGAACGAAACCAGAAATGACTTTTTCCGCTAGGTTCTCATCCGGCTTGAACCTAGAAATTACTTTTCCCGCTAGGTTCTCATCCGGGTAGAACCTTTGGTTCTCATCCGGGTCGAACCTTGAAATGACTTTTCCCGCTTGGTTCTCATCCGGGTCGAACCTTGAAATGACTTTTCCCGCTAGGTTCTCATCCGTGTAGAACCTAGAAATGACTTTTCACGCAAGGTTCTCATCCGGATAGAACCTAGAAATGACTTTTCCCGCTTGGTTCTCATCCGGGTCGAACCTTGAAATGACTTTTCCCGCTAGGTTCTCCTCCGGGTAGAACCTAGAAATGACTTTTCCCGCTAGGTTCTCATCCGGGTAGAACCTAGAAATGACTTTTCCCGCTTGGTTCTCATCCGGGTCGAACCTTGAAATGACTTTTCCCGCAAGGTTCTCATCCGGGTAGAACCTAGAAATGACTTTTCCCGCTTGGTTCTCATCCGGGTCGAACCTTGAAATGACTTTTCCCGCTAGGTTCTCCTCCGGGTAGAACCTAGAAATGACTTTTCCCGCTAGGTTCTCATCCGGGTAGAACCTAGAAATGACTTTTCCCGCTTGGTTCTCATCCGGGTCGAACCTTGAAATGACTTTTCCCGCTAGGTTCTCATCCGGGTAGAACCTAGAAATGACTTTTCCCGCTAGGTTCTCATCCGGGTCGAACCTTGAAATTACTTTTCCCGCTAGGTTCTCCTCCGGGTTGAACCTATAAATGACTTTTCCCGCTAGGTTCTCATCCGGGTAGAACCTAGAAATGACTTTTCCCGCTTGGTTCTCATCCGGGTAGAACCTAGAAATGACTTTTCCCGCTAGGTTCTCATCCGGGTCGAACCTTGAAATGACTTTTCCCGCTAGGTTCTCATACGGGTAGAACCTAGAAATGACTTTTTCCGCTAGGTTCTTATCAGGGACAGATCCTCTGATCAGGGCGAATTTTTATCACGGTCGGTTCTCATCTGCTTGGTTCTCATCTACTTGGTTCTCATCTGCTTGGTTCTCATCTCGGTCGGTTCTTATCCGACCGGCCAAAGTTCTCATCCGGGGTGTTCTCATCCGGCGGTTCTCATACGACCTAGCGCCCTCCTCTCCGATCATCTTTCGATGCGTAGATGTGCTGGTCGCCGCCTCGGTAGTCCACGCCCGGTATCCCGGAGAGGTAGTTAGAATATCGCGTGCTCGACATCTATTACCTGCAAAAAGCAATACATAAATGTAATAATAATAATAATATTAATAATAATATTATTATTATTATCATTATCATGGAAGCGTTTATCAATATTCAATGAGTATCCAATATATCAAGAATATCCTCGATATCCTTCATTGAACTGTAGCATTAAAATTGTAATTTTCGCCAGGTAAATTAATTTTATCACTCTTGATTATTCTTACCTCGGCGTGGCCGGGATCTGCCGTCAGGATAATGTTCGTAGTATCGAGTAGTCCTACAAAATAATGATCCAGTAAGGACTTTTCGACATTGACGCTTTGGTACTGTTTATGTTTTTTAAAGCTTAAAAAAAGACCATAGTCATTACTTTCATCACTTCGAAAAAGTTGAGTTTATCGCTCCTTTAACACTTTTCGCACTATCAGACCCATGCTCCGGAATGACCTTTAGCAGCCAACTTCTCGAGAAGACTCCCGAAAAGCTTGTCCAGCTCTGCTACTTTCTTGCGGAGCGCACCCTCGTGGTAGAAGCCCTTTTCATGCAGAACGCTGTCCGGCTGAGAGACGTGCCTGATGAAAGTATATTCGACATGAAGGGAGAGAGTGAGAGGAAAAGAGAGGAAGTGACGGTGATAAGGAGGAGGACTTAGAGATGTAAACGAGAGACAGTTCAAGTATGATATGTGTTTGAGTGAGCATACAGCACCATGCAACAAAGTTGGTTCCATTGGCGAATGACTCGACGATCTCCTCAACATCAGGCATCCAGATTGTGCTATTGCCACCGTCAACGTTCGCTCTGAAAACACAAAGCTCAGCCTTACAAAGTTCCTTTCTACTTTTCGCCCTTTATTTCTCGCTGATCCCTCTAAATGACATGCTTGTTCAACAGCGAAAAAAATCAAGAATCCTACTGAAATATGTAGCGCCAACTTGTAAAAGCTCGGGCCCTCTATATCGCCACTGAAGTTGGCTCCACCCATCGGCCAGTCATAGAGAGCGGAGCGGACGCCGTTACGCTCATTCGTAATCCAGATCGGCTCGGCAAGATACCTGATGGTGAGACATTTCACTTTTAGTGTGCGATGAACTGAAGTGGTTATGGTGGCATATTTAGTAGCCATGAAATCAAGAGATTATGCTAGATGACAATCTTTCGTACGCCGGTGCAGTATCCGCTTCACCAAAGTACAACTTATTTTAAAAACAATCATTCCATAATTATAGTGGAGACGATAAATGTACCAATGCTCCTGGAGAGAAGCGTTAATAATGCCTGGTTGCCTGGATGCGTTAAAGATATCGAACCTGAAAGTATTATTGATATCAACTTAAGATTCGAGCGTGCTGAGACTTAAGGCTTAGTCTTCAGGCTCACATTGCTTTGCTGGCCGGATCGAAGAAGACATTAGAGACTATTCCATGGCTCTCGACATGCAAGCCGGTCACAATGCTGAAAGTGGCACTTGCCGTTTATAATTTGTATTTGTCATTTTTTAAAATCAATTAACTATTCATTCTTAGACACCGTAATCCAAATTCGCCTGATAATTATGTATGTACATGCCTCATGTGATTAGGCGCCGTGTTTGAAATGTACTGTGACTGCGATCCGTTGGTGAACCATGTACTGTTCTCGGCCCACGCCGTGATGGTTGGAGCCTGAAGGAATACTCTTTGTTAGTGGGGTGAATCGGAGAGAGAGAGAGGGAGAGAGTGCAAGAGTAAAGCAGATGGAGAGTGAGGAAGAAATGGAAACAGTTCAGTCATTCTAAATGATCAACCGCTCACCGAGTGCCTATGGAAATGTCTCTTACTAAACACATACATAGTATAGGAGATAGGACGGGTTGACGTCAGAGCCACATGGAAGGGGCTTGACTGGAATCTCGGGGGTCCAAGGAGGAGAGGAGGAAGTAGTAGAAAGTGCGAAATGAGGAGAGGGAGAAGTCAAGAGAGCGACAAAATGGAATCCTACGAACCATGGTACTGTTAAGGAGATCCCAGCGAAATCCATCGAAGGAGATGAGCAGAAGTCGCTGACCGGGCGAAGAAGGAGCGGAGACTGCGAGGAGAGACGCAGACGCCAAAAGCGCAACGATTTGGCACCATGCCAACTTCATCTACTATAATTTAACAAATATATTTTTTTATTTTTTTTTAGAAATAGAAAACGGTCTGCGAAATGCCAGGACCCGGTCGTCCCGAACAATTATAATTTTGTTACTCTTAAACAACAACAATATCCGGATCATCACAAGAGAAAAGAGATGTTAATGACATCCCAAATCGAAAGGTCCAGTGACTTCGCTTCCTACTTCTCCAATATAAGAATTTTCTGTATAGCCGTGATCGGCCGCCTCCTCTATTTCCGCTCTAACCATAAGCCCGTTCTCGGGACTTCCAGATTTCTTACAATCAAGGAAAAATAATCTGTGCAATCGGAGTGAAGGCAGAGGCATATATGTACTTAGCGCAAAGAGAATAATGAAATACTACATGCATATGAGAGAATAAAAGCCGCTCTCACTTATTTCTCTATAGCGTAGCTAATGAATCACTTTTCTCCCATCCTTCCGCCCGCTCTTTCCCTCTCTCTCTCTCTCTCTCTCTCTCTCTCACTCTCTCTCGCTCTCTCTCTCTCTCTCTCACTCTCTCTCTCTCTTTCTGTTTTGGTAAGCTCGCAGTGAATTCCTCTTCTGTGCACATTATTAATACCAATGATGCCACTTTTAGATTCCTTACCGCTGAAGATATTTTCCTTTATATCTTAATGTCTCGCCAATGTTCATTATCTCTGGAAAGTGTAAAAAATTTCATCAGTTGGAAACAGTCATTGCCTATTTCTCTCGATTTTCACTTTCTTGCATTCTTAATGACAATCATTTTATATTGCTTTAAAGGAGCTCGAAACTCAATTTTTGCGATGTGCAGGTGATGCAAGCAATGGACTTGGACTGCTTGAACTAAAACAATGTCGAAGCATGAACGTCGAAAATCTTTTAATGAGCGAGAAATTTGCATTTGAAAAATTAACCCTGACACAGGGAATTAATGACCTATTTGAACTCGCGCTCGAGAGCCGTGTCCTTCTTTATGGTCGGTTGTACAAATTCACAATTAACTATTCCACGGATCATGTACAGTTGCCGCGAATAATAATTCGTTCAAGTGAAATTTTTATGCATTCGTTTCCAATGCATAGTTGCTTCATTTATGTTTCGTTATCGGATTTGTTTTAATATTCAAATGATAACAGACACAGGTTGCCCTAAATAGGCGCAATTCCTGATAGCAAAAGAAAAGATCGAATATATTTAATTCCTCGGTGGATTTGGAGTAATCGAGCAAGTGCTTATGTAAGCCTAGAGACAAACAGTAGCAGGAGGATTATTGGTGCCAGTCGATCCGCTCTTTCCCGCTTAAAACGCTCGATCAACAACTTCTAACAACTACAACCCTTCTGATTCGAGGCTGGTCGGAGGAGGAACGGGTCGATGAATATACCCACCTCCATACATTGCAGTAACCTACTTCCCCCTTCCGTCTCGAGCACCCACCATGTCGTCATTCCCACTACCTTAGTACAGACCAGTTGCATTCACTATTTTAACATGTCCCCATTCAAGTCACTCCATCAACAGACATCTGTATTCTTATTCCAAAACAACACAATCAGTAACAACAATGAATAAGTGGGAACAGGGAGCAAAGGATGTTGCTAGCAGGTGAAATATTATAGTCGAATAGCCCGAATGCCGAGTCGTCAGGCTCTCTTCTCTTCTAATCGACTGTTGAACTTGACTCGGGAAGAGACGAAACAACAGTCGATCGATTGATGATGGCAGAGTAGAAAGTAGGCGAGAATAGAAGAAGAGAAGAGAGCGGCTGACGAACAAGCAACAGAGGAAGCCTTCTTAGAGCTTCAACTTGGTGCGACGCTTGGTTCTCATCTCGGTCGGTTCTTATCCGACCGGCCAAAGTTCTCATCCGGGGTGTTCTCATCCGGCGGTTCTCATACGACCTAGCGCCCTCCTCTCCGATCATCTTTCGATGCGTAGATGTGCTGGTCGCCGCCTCGGTAGTCCACGCCCGGTATCCCGGAGAGGTAGTTAGAATATCGCGTGCTCGACATCTATTACCTGCAAAAAGCAATACATAAATGTAATAATAATAATAATATTAATAATAATATTATTATTATTATCATTATCATGGAAGCGTTTATCAATATTCAATGAGTATCCAATATATCAAGAATATCCTCGATATCCTTCATTGAACTGTAGCATTAAAATTGTAATTTTCGCCAGGTAAATTAATTTTATCACTCTTGATTATTCTTACCTCGGCGTGGCCGGGATCTGCCGTCAGGATAATGTTCGTAGTATCGAGTAGTCCTACAAAATAATGATCCAGTAAGGACTTTTCGACATTGACGCTTTGGTACTGTTTATGTTTTTTAAAGCTTAAAAAAAGACCATAGTCATTACTTTCATCACTTCGAAAAAGTTGAGTTTATCGCTCCTTTAACACTTTTCGCACTATCAGACCCATGCTCCGGAATGACCTTTAGCAGCCAACTTCTCGAGAAGACTCCCGAAAAGCTTGTCCAGCTCTGCTACTTTCTTGCGGAGCGCACCCTCGTGGTAGAAGCCCTTTTCATGCAGAACGCTGTCCGGCTGAGAGACGTGCCTGATGAAAGTATATTCGACATGAAGGGAGAGAGTGAGAGGAAAAGAGAGGAAGTGACGGTGATAAGGAGGACTTAGAGATGTAAACGAGAGACAGTTCAAGTATGATATGTGTTTGAGTGAGCATACAGCACCATGCAACAAAGTTGGTTCCATTGGCGAATGACTCGACGATCTCCTCAACATCAGGCATCCAGATTGTGCTATTGCCACCGTCAACGTTCGCTCTGAAAACACAAAGCTCAGCCTTACAAAGTTCCTTTCTACTTTTCGCCCTTTATTTCTCGCTGATCCCTCTAAATGACATGCTTGTTCAACAGCGAAAAAAATCAAGAATCCTACTGAAATATGTAGCGCCAACTTGTAAAAGCTCGGGCCCTCTATATCGCCACTGAAGTTGGCTCCACCCATCGGCCAGTCCTAGAGAGCGGAGCGGACGCCGTTACGCTCATTCGTAATCCAGATCGGCTCGGCAAGATACCTGATGGTGAGACATTTCACTTTTAGTGTGCGATGAACTGAAGTGGTTATGGTGGCATATTTAGTAGCCATGAAATCAAGAGATTATGCTAGATGACAATCTTTCGTACGCCGGTGCAGTATCCGCTTCACCAAAGTACAACTTATTTTAAAAACAATCATTCCATAATTATAGTGGAGACGATAAATGTACCAATGCTCCTGGAGAGAAGCGTTAATAATGCCTGGTTGCCTGGATGCGTTAAAGATATCGAACCTGAAAGTATTATTGATATCAACTTAAGATTCGAGCGTGCTGAGACTTAAGGCTTAGTCTTCAGGCTCACATTGCTTTGCTGGCCGGATCGAAGAAGACATTAGAGACTATTCCATGGCTCTCGACATGCAAGCCGGTCACAATGCTGAAAGTGGCACTTGCCGTTTATAATTTGTATTTGTCATTTTTTAAAATCAATTAACTATTCATTCTTAGACACCGTAATCCAAATTCGCCTGATAATTATGTATGTACATGCCTCATGTGATTAGGCGCCGTGTTTGAAATGTACTGTGACTGCGATCCGTTGGTGAACCATGTACTGTTCTCGGCCCACGCCGTGATGGTTGGAGCCTGAAGGAATACTCTTTGTTAGTGGGGTGAATCGGAGAGAGAGAGAGGGAGAGAGTGCAAGAGTAAAGCAGATGGAGAGTGAGGAAGAAATGGAAACAGTTCAGTCATTCTAAATGATCAACCGCTCACCGAGTGCCTATGGAAATGTCTCTTACTAAACACATACATAGTATAGGAGATAGGACGGGTTGACGTCAGAGCCACATGGAAGGGGCTTAAGGGGCTTGACTGGAATCTCGGGGGTCCAAGGAGGAGAGGAGGAAGTAGTAGAAAGTGCGAAATGAGGAGAGGGAGAAGTCAAGAGAGCGACAAAATGGAATCCTACGAACCATGGTACTGTTAAGGAGATCCCAGCGAAATCCATCGAAGGAGATGAGCAGAAGTCGCTGACCGGGCGAAGAAGGAGCGGAGACTGCGAGGAGAGACGCAGACGCCAAAAGCGCAACGATTTGGCACCATGCCAACTTCATCTACTATAATTTAACAAATTTATTTTTTTATTTTTTTTTAGAAATAGAAAACGGTCTGCGAAATGCCAGGACCCGGTCGTCCCGAACAATTATAATTTTGTTACTCTTAAACAACAACAATATCCGGATCATCACAAGAGAAAAGAGATGTTAATGACATCCCAAATCGAAAGGTCCAGTGACTTCGCTTCCTACTTCTCCAATATAAGAATTTTCTGTATAGCCGTGATCGGCCGCCTCCTCTATTTCCGCTCTAACCATAAGCCCGTTCTCGGGACTTCCAGATTTCTTACAATCAAGGAAAAATAATCTGTGCAATCGGAGTGAAGGCAGAGGCATATATGTACTTAGCGCAAAGAGAATAATGAAATACTACATGCATATGAGAGAATAAAAGCCGCTTCTCACTTATTTCTCTATAGCGTAGCTAATGAATCACTTTTCTCCCATCCTTCCGCCCGCTCTTTCCCTCTCTCTCTCTCTCTCTCTCACTCTCTCTCGCTCTCTCTCTCTCTCTCACTCTCTCTCTCTCTTTCTGTTTTGGTAAGCTCGCAGTGAATTCCTCTTCTGTGCACATTATTAATACCAATGATGCCACTTTTAGATTCCTTACCGCTGAAGATATTTTCCTTTATATCTTAATGTCTCGCCAATGTTCATTATCTCTGGAAAGTGTAAAAAATTTCATCAGTTGGAAACAGTCATTGCCTATTTCTCTCGATTTTCACTTTCTTGCATTCTTAATGACAATCATTTTATATTGCTTTAAAGGAGCTCGAAACTCAATTTTTGCGATGTGCAGGTGATGCAAGCAATGGACTTGGACTGCTTGAACTAAAACAATGTCGAAGCATGAACGTCGAAAATCTTTTAATGAGCGAGAAATTTGCATTTGAAAAATTAACCCTGACACAGGGAATTAATGACCTATTTGAACTCGCGCTCGAGAGCCGTGTCCTTCTTTATGGTCGGTTGTACAAATTCACAATTAACTATTCCACGGATCATGTACAGTTGCCGCGAATAATAATTCGTTCAAGTGAAATTTTTATGCATTCGTTTCCAATGCATAGTTGCTTCATCTATGTTTCGTTATCGGATTTGTTTTAATATTCAAATGATAACAGACACAGGTTGCCCTAAATAGGCGCAATTCCTGATAGCAAAAGAAAAGATCGAATATATTTAATTCCTCGGTGGATTTGGAGTAATCGAGCAAGTGCTTATGTAAGCCTAGAGACAAACAGTAGCAGGAGGATTATTGGTGCCAGTCGATCCGCTCTTTCCCGCTTAAAACGCTCGATCAACAACTTCTAACAACTACAACCCTTCTGATTCGAGGCTGGTCGGAGGAGGAACGGGTCGATGAATATACCCACCTCCATACATTGCAGTAACCTACTTCCCCCTTCCGTCTCGAGCACCCACCATGTCGTCATTCCCACTACCTTAGTACAGACCAGTTGCATTCACTATTTTAACATGTCCCCATTCAAGTCACTCCATCAACAGACATCTGTATTCTTATTCCAAAACAACACAATCAGTAACAACAATGAATAAGTGGGAACAGGGAGCAAAGGATGTTGCTAGCAGGTGAAATATTATAGTCGAATAGCCCGAATGCCGAGTCGTCAGGCTCTCTTCTCTTCTAATCGACTGTTGAACTTGACTCGGGAAGAGACGAAACAACAGTCGATCGATTGATGATGGCAGAGTAGAAAGTAGGCGAGAATAGAAGAAGAGAAGAGAGCGGCTGACGAACAAGCAACAGAGGAAGCCTTCTTAGAGCTTCAACTTGGTGCGACGCCAATGACGGCGCTTGGCGTTGTACTTGATCTGCAATCAGGATTACGATTACAAAATTCTATAACGAAACATGAAGAAAGAGATTTTGAGTTTAAAAATCCAAAATAAACAGTCAGTCCTTACAACTTGGGCCAAGTTGACTGGGTCTGATAGCCGTGGGGTGTACTCATCCTTGGGGCGTCTTAACTGGGCTTGCCCTTGTAGCCCTTTCGAAGGAAGGGGTCATCGCCGTACTCTTGAGAGGTCAGTCTCTTCAACTGGCGATAGAAGGAATGCCGAGGTTGCGCTGAGGGAAGAGCTGCATCAACTTGTTGAACTGCGCTGTGGTCATCGATGATCGCTGGCCTCGCCAAGTGTGCCCTGGAAAGGGAAAGGATAAGAAAGCGGGAATATTACCAAGATTTTTTATTGTAATTTACGAGTAAATACTTTAATTGCTTCAACAATAATGTAAGGATAATGTAAATAGAGTTAATTATAGAAAAGAGCAGTACGCTCTATCAATAGAGAGTGATATTACGTCATAATTTAATTGTTTAAAAGCAGGAGTTAGTCAAGCGTCAATGATGTATTGACTGTTTTTTAGTACACAAAAACATTTTGGTGACCTCCTGGTACTCGCGTGCTGCCTTCTCTGCCGTATGCACATATTGCATGTAGCAAGCGTGCTATGGCGGGCATGGCTTATCGTCTAGCTCCCACTTCTTGAGGCAGCCAAAGAGTGCTTGCAGCTCTTGCGTGCATGACGAGGCTAGAAATGAGAGGGAATCAATCAAGAAAAAAAATCATCAAGATAGTTAAGCCTTTTTCCTACGGAAAAAAACCCCAAAAGTTAACTTTCAAATGGCTATGCAATAGCGCAGAATCAATACTGCTTCTAACAGTGTAAAAATGTTTGAAGCGGATAAAACTTAGTTTAGACTGTGTTTAAAAGAAAACGAGAAAGACATATAAACAATCGAAATATAAAAGGTATAAAAAGAAAATGGAGAAAAGAAAATTCCAAGCTTACTCGCTTGCTTCGCGCTTCGCTGATTGATGCGATTCTTACATGAACGCGGCAGTACTTCGGAGAAGGAGGTGACCTTCGGGTAAAAACCGGTGCAAATGAAATATTATACAACAAACAATAGTAAACAAACGAACAGACAAAAAAGAAACGTAATATGCCAACTTGGCATTGCTAATCACTCTTGTTTTTCATTAAACGCGTCCATTAATCTCGGCTTTCAACCATTTCGCTAAAAAGCAGAAGGTGCAATTAGGATGCATCGACCGTGTCAGTGACATCGTGGTAGGAGTTAACGAGTTCAAAGCTCCTTTAATTACCCATGTTTGAGACGCTGATAGATTTCGACCTGGTGTTTCCCTGGTTTGCTGTATTGTCATCCCTCAGGGTGTCGTACATTTTTGCGTTCTTGCTCCTTCTATAGCTCCAAGTTCGTGCACGTTGAGCTGAGTCGAACAAGAAAAGACGATGTCACTACATTCCCTGGAGCCCGAGTTACAGATACCTCTTACGTCCCAGGGGTAGTAGCGCCTAGAGACAACGAATAAACCAAAAAAAAAATTCTTTGAACTACTTGCTATTTCCCTTTTTTATGCGAGCTATCCGGGCCGAAAGCTAAGTAGACGCCATTTTCATTCGCGCAATTGTGCAATGAAAAGATCCCTTCTGCCGCACGATTATTCTCCCTCGAGGACATGGACAAGTGTCTCGGATATGTCCAGGATATTTTCTGGGGTGGCAGACAAATGTCCCAGACACTAAGCAAAAGACCTATGTTAATACACGGTCTCGCATCTGCCTCTCATATGTCTTTGAAATGTCGCAGACACTTTTGGAAAATATTATGTCCAAGACATCGAAAATGTCTGGGAAAATGTCCAAGACATCCTGAGAAGGTGAGGGAGTGTACAATTTGAAGAGAGGCGAATAGCGTTACAGGTATCAGTGTGAATGGGAATAGTTTCTTACGCGATAAAGAAAGCTAACAAAAGAGATAGAGAAGGCGATAAATAGTTAGGAAATCTCTGTCCTAACAATTAGTGAAGAATGAACATCAATTTTAGCATCTGCAAAAAAATTGATGTTGAAGGTGCAATATTAGGAATCGCCAAAACAGATAGCGTCTGTAACAGGCCCATGCCTGACACTATAATGTTCTGCCCTTCTGTCCACTATAATGTAGTTGTTGACACTATAATGATCATGAACGTCCAGAATTGACCGTTGCATTCGAGGATCACCGTCACCGTGTTTGGATGTTCCGGCTCCGGATTCGCGCCAAAGCCATTGTTGAACAGGCGAGGACAGAAGGGCAGAACATTATAGTGTCAACAACTACATTTTTATGTATCGATTTAGATAAATTAGTAAAGGGAACTAAAATATGTATATTTAAAAAAAACCATTCGCTGCCAAAATGTCACGCTAACTTCGATGGTCGCCGCGGTTTTAGCATTGCAGACAAGACGGTGCCGGCAGACGCCTTGTCTGTCCACGATGATGACGGACTCGTCCATGGGTTTCGATAGTGCACCCTCGGGCGATATGTTCGTCAAGCCCTCGAATACAACAGTAATTAATTTTTTAAATGATTGTGCAGTTCCTCCAAGAGCATCGCAACTATAGACAACTCAAGGCCATTGTTGTCGGATTCGGGTACAAGAAAATAGGAAGCCTCAGTTTATCATCAACAACTCATGCTCTCTCGAGCTCCCTAATACTCTCTGCCTCATCAGCTTTCTCTCTCTCTCCCTCTCTCTATGTCTCCCTTTCTCTATCATATCTCTCTCTATCGTTCTCTCCCTTTTCACAGCTCAACGGCATGAACGGTATGGTATACGGCGAAAATGAGTTCAAGACGATTACGCTCACGTGCACAAATGGACAGTGGCTCAGTCCTGCCGGAGTCGTCATCACGGAAGCCACCTGCGCCGTCCTCTAATTAGAATGCTCTTTCTCTTTCTTTCTTTTCCCTATCCCTCTCTCTTACTCTCCCTCTCTCTTTCTCTCCCTCTCTCTTTCTCTCCCTCTCTCTTTCTCTCCCTCTCTCTTTCTCTCCGTCTCTCTTTCTCTCCCTTTCTCTTTATCTCCACTCTCTCTCCCACTTTCTCTACCTCCATCTTTCTCACAATGTCATGATCGATCATTGAAAGCTCAAAGTGTTTCCGTTTCAAGCATTACGTTCCGATGTATGTACTTATAGAGCCGTGTAAATAGTTGCCGCGTGTATTGTAAGTTTTCGTTGCATATATTTATTTTTAACTATATATTGTTATTGTTTGCATATTCTTATTTACTTTGTGTGTAATATGTGAAATGCACAGTAGTCGCCGAACAGGGGCGACGACCCAAAACATCACTTCCACTTTCAGAAGACTGATAATACATAAAGGTGGCATAATATGGACTTATTATGTACATGGAGATATTTGGATATATAGCATGGCCACAAAAATAGCTTGGCCAAAAATAGCATTGTCCAACAATAGCATGGCAGAACAATAGCATGGTAAAAAATAGCATGGCCAAAAATGGCATGGCCAAAAATAGCATGGCCAAAAATAGCATGGCCAAAAAAAGCATGGCCAAAAATAGCATAGCCAAGAAAATAGCATGGTCAAAAAAATAGCATGGCGAAAAAAAGCATGGCCAAAAATAGCATAGCCAAGAAAATAGCATGGCCAAAAATTGCATGGCCAAAAATAGCATGGTCAAAAAATAGCATGGCCAAAGATTGCATGGCCAAAAAAATAGCATGGCCAAAAATAGCATGGCCAAAAAATAGCGTGGCCAAAAAAATAGCATGGCCAAAAAAAATAGCATGGCCAAAAATAGCATGGTCAAAAAAAAAGCATGGCCAAACATAGCATGGCCAAAAAATAGCGTGGCCAAAAATATAGCATGGCCAAAAAAATAGCATGGCCAAAAATAGCATAGCCAAGAAAATAGCATGGCCAAAAAATCTCTCTCTCTCTCTCTTGCTCTCTCTCTCTCTCTCTCTCTCTCTCTCTCTCTCTCTTGCTCTCTCTCTTTCGTTTTCTCTCTCAAGCTCTCTCTCTCTCTCTCTTTCGTTCTCTCTCTCTCTCTCTCTCTCTCTCTCTTGCTCTCTCTCTATTTCTTTCATTCTCTCTCTCTCTCTTACTCTCTCTATCTCTTGCTTCTCTCTTTATCTCTTCTCTCTCTCTCAATTGTAACATTTGCGCGCGCGTTTTTGGGTATTGGTGTAGGTATCGGGTTCGGTTCCGCCTGCGTGCAAAGCTCTTTTAGCCCACAGTTTCAGCAGCTAAGTCAGCATCTTTTCAAAATCAGGTCTGTGATGTTTCACTATTGCGCTTTTTAACACCTTATTCTTTACCAGTTTCTTCTTTAGTATGCACAGCAAAAGTAGTAATAAAAAAAATAATGAAATAAACGCCTGTTTATATGGCCCGAACATTATCAAGTAGCCTCCCTCACCTCTCACTCGTTACTTGGCCACGTCCACTTTGTATGGCCATGTTAGTATGAATCCGCCCAACCTCGGTTGCGAAATTCGTCGACCTCGATGTTCGCTTTCACTGCCCATGTTCGACTGTTCCAAGACAATCTACTTCTTTTTAAACAATATAATTTTGGAAACTTTTGAATGTGTGTATGCCGGCAGCCGATTTATTTATTGCGAAGCGTTTTATGTTAGGAGTATTTTATTGACCAATGAATTAAATGTTTTCAAGTATTGCGTTTCTGAATATTTCTTGGGTAGCTGGAGAAAACCGTTGGCGCAGTGTTTGCCGTGCTTTAATAGTTGTTAACCAGCGGATATCAGCAGCGGTTAATATTTGCGCGTTTCTAGCCTATTACCCTACTGCGTGTGCTTCGACGGTAAACACCGTATTACGGTATTTTTCTTTTCGAATGCGCTTGTAGTGAACATCCTGCGATTAGCTTTCTGCAAAATGACCAAGAACTGAATTATACCGTATCGCACCTAGAGTCTCCCTCATTCATTGTTTTCGAAATGTTTTTTAATGCAAATTTCTTTGGCATCTCATACTTTTCAGTCTTATTACTTCGCAGAAGTATTAACATGAAGGTGATCACTTAAGTAATGAAAAATGGGTTTCATGCTCCTTTAAACTGCCAAACATATGAGTTTGTTTATGTATTTGCCATTCATATCTCTCATTTCTCACTCGTTTCATTACTCGCGTAGCATTGTCAGAATCACGCTATTCTTACAATTAGAATACTGGCTTATGTGAGTATCGCCCATTCCATTACGCTTATATCATTCCTACTGGCGAGCGCTCACTTCGTTCCCTGTCCTTCCTCGCAAGCGGTCCTCTCTTCTTCTCTCATAATATATCTCGCCATTCTCCTCAGATTCTGGAGTGTTCTTTCAGAAGTAACGACAGAATGGTGCGACCTGCGAAGAAGTCGCCGGTGAAGCGTTCTCCGGCCAAAGCTGCCAGGAACGTCAAGAAGACTACAAAGACGGTTTGGCCACTTCTCCTTTGCCGTGAGCCTGGAAGTAGTATCTTTTTTTACGTCAAGGCTGCTCTGGTATTATCCTAGTAGGGGGGGGGATAGTTCGAACAACTTCGAAAAAATCATAGCCAACTACATAGGAGAGCACCGCTGCGCCTGCTGTCATGGGCGTGAAGAGTGCGCTGAAGGCCGCGCTCCGCTCCGCTTTCCTCGCCGACGGCCTCGACGTGCCTCTCCACGAGGGGCATCTCGACGATATCGCCGAGGCCGGGTCAGTCAGCCTAATGTTGTTCTATTTCTACACTTTCATATCACCACAGCTGAGTGACTTGTAATTTACGCTGTATTTTGTCGAGGAGCTTGTTGAATAACGAAGCTATTCGAGCTTCTGCTAATTGAGTTGTAGTGTGCCTCTTGTTAGACTAAGAAGACCTATTAATTATTTTTGCTTGTTCTAAAATAACCCTTTATCTTCGCAGGCGCAAGGCACAGTTCTGCGTGCTGGCCAAGAACTGCGAGGACCGAAAGATCGTGAAGCGTGTGAAGGCGCTCTGCAAGGCGCACTCCATCCCGCTCATGAAGGTCTCCGACAAAACCCTCCTTGGCGAGTGGTGCGGACTCTGCAAGTGCTACCCGGCGGACAACGCCAGCAAGGTCTGTTCCGAGACATCGAGGCATTCATTCTATTTGTGATTCAACGTAACTAGATGCCATGTGTAATAAGGATATCCAATTCTTGTAAAAATGAGTGCGAATGAAAAAAAAATGAGTACGATTGTTTGTATAAAATTTTGTTTGTCTTATTTAAAGTGGTTTTATATGTGAGTACTGATGAACCTGTTCTCTCAAGCTGTTACAAGAACTCCTTTCGTTATTTACGTTGCATATTTAGTCGCATACGTATGTGATTTTAAGTAGCATGTGAATGTACAAAATCATGCAGGATGAAATAATCAATGTGAGGATATTGAGCTCCTTTTTATAGAATCTTCACGTCGTCGGTTGGGTGATCGATTGCAAGTGCGCCGTCGTCCGTGACTATGGAAGGGACGAACTGGCCAAGATTGTCCTGCAGCATCATTTCAACTCGAAGAAGTAAGCAGCTCTAGTCAAGCCGAGCCACTTCTCTCTGGGGACATTTATCCACTTCGTGGCCCTGTTTGTTTGTTGATAAAAGTTTGTTCTCTGCTGATGTGATGTATCTAACATGGAACACGGGCAGTATGAACGAATAAATGAGAATCATTATGTACCCATATTCCCCTGCTTTCCGGGGATCAGAAGGGATCCTTTTCGTGCTATTTGGTCGGGTCGAATAAATATATAGAAATATATTTTTTATTTATTTTAAGGGTAATTGATCTTTTATTCAATTCTCAATTCATAAGTGGGGGAGACGGACAGAGAAAAAAGATAACTGCAGACAATAGAAAAGCAGCCGTGAGATATGTAAGATCAAACTGAACAACGATTTCAAAGTGGTTTGCACATGAAAACGAGGCTAACAAGGATGTATTATCTAAATACATAGCTATGCAAACTGGAATTAAATGAGTCGAGCAAGGAAAATAACTAGAGAATTTTGTGTCGTAATGTCCGTTTGACAGCGATGATTTCTCGATGGATGCGAATGGTGATCTCGACGTGTATCGAGGTGCTACATCGGTCACTGAAGTCAGAATGGAATTTTAAAGGAGGGCGATCACCAACAAATATTTAACGCAGGTTAGAATTGCCGCGTCTGCCCTGTGATCTTTCCCTCTCATTCTCGCGTGCTATTTCGCAGGTCGCACAAATCGCTACGTGAAAATACCATGCGCGAATGAGAGTGAGAAGGGCCGCGGCAATTTGAAATATCACATACTTTTTTTCGGTGTTCGCAGTCCTTTAAATGTTTCAAATGTTTTTTTCATGCTGCTAAACGTGTAGGTCCGGCATATCACGCGTTTAAAAATATTTGTTGCACAGCAGGATGCCGGAAGCTATTAGAGCACAAAAAGGTGATTTTTTTCCCTTTTTTAAGTGATTTTAGTTTAAATGGTGTTTCGATTCCTTTAATGTGATCGAAAAGGTAAATATGCTGAATATATCAACGTCATAAGCCGGATAGAAAGAAGAGCGCTAAACAGTAGGCGATTCTTAATTGAGCTGAGGCTATGGATGAATGAATTTGCCAGATGGATGAGGGCGCCAATGGAGGGAGAAGAAGAAGCAAGAAGCGATAGGGAAAGAGGGGCAAAAGAGATTGTAGTCATATATGGAGTGAATGAGGTTAAGAGAGGAAAGAAAAGGATAGTAGGGGGAAAGAAAGGACGTGCAACCAGGAAGAACACGAGAGAACAAGAAAGAGAAAGAGCGAAAAGTGAGATCTAGAAAAAAAAGAGTTTAGAAAATAGAGTCTTGCGAGGGGAAGAGAATGAAATAGGCACAGAGAGAGTGTGATCAAACGGTGGAGAGAAAGAAAAGGGAAGTTATAAAAAGAGGTAGTGAAAGAAAGAAGGCGAGAGCGAGAGAAAAGATAAAAGGGAATAAGTGTTCAACGATGATGTCGTATATTAGAATGAATGTATGAACTCCTTGGCCAAAATGTGGTCTTTACAACATAATATATTTGATTTTAACAGTGTCATTTGCTGCTATGTACGTTTCTACGAAACAATGTATTTATGCTTCATCGCGCATTGAGATCTTTGTTACATATCTTTTACTGAATGTTCTTCATATTTAATAAATAAATAAATAAATAAACAAATAAATAAATAAATAAGCAAATAAATAAATAAATAACATATATGTATATACATACATTTTTCAGCACCATGGGCATCTTCAAGTTTCGAAATTAGCCGAAAAGATAATTGTAAGAAAAGTTAATAAAGAACAATGATGCCCATTTTGAGCGCCCGTCTAAACAATGATTCGACGGCTTCTTCCTCTTCTTCTTGCTGGCCTTGCATCAAAAGAAGTCACCGCGTGCGGCGCCGTCCGCACGACGACGACGCCGGCGCCGATCGAATGCATGTGCAATCCGGTAATTATTATTGTTTAAAAAATTAGATTAAATAGCTTTACAAAATTTACTTCATAATTGCGATAATTTGTAATACATTGCTCATAATGTTATAGACTGTATGAACGCTGACATCAACGAATTTGTAAAAGTATTATTGAAGTGCCCATACTCACTTGCCGTAAGAATGACATCTTTTTTTAAGGGATTCTAAAGTAGTGGATCAAGGCCATTTTAAATGAATATTTCGCCTCTTTTCTGCATAGAACGCGTGTGAAACAGGAGTACTAACAATGCTATCACCATATGTTAATTATTCAGTTAATGGCTGCTTAAAAGCGCAATTCAAGATTTCGTATAAAGCGGGCAAAGATGGAGCTTATGTGACTTTATTTGACTCTCGAGGGGCTCGTCAACGTTACGCCCCAGAATCCCGCGAGGGGCGAGAAGGCCTTCGACGCGGACGTTGTCACCGTAATGAACAGTGTCTGCACGCGGCGACTCGAGTGCCGGGCCACAGGAACGGCGGTCATCGAGGTTGGAATCATCTGAAAATTAAATATAAGGCAAGAGATTAGAGAAGGTCTCTTGGCTCTTGCTTAATCCATATCAGGGGCGCATCGGAACTCCGAATAAATAAGCAAATTAAATAAATAAATTCCGAATTCCGACAGTTTTCTCTTCCGAATTCCGGCATGAAAGTTTTTTATTCCATCTCATGCCTTTAAATTGATATCTTGAGTGTTAAGGAGTTTTGTGTACGCAACGCAAGGCCTTTGTTGTCCGATAATAGGACAAGAAAAATCGGAAGCATCATTTTATCATCAATCGAGTGGTCTTCTCTCTTCTCCCGCACTCTATCACCACATCCATTTCAATTCCCTCTCTATCTCTCTCCCCTCTCTCTATCGCGCTCTCTTTCTCTCTATACAATATCGCTCTCTGTCCGTTTGTCTCTCTCTTTTTCGTTGTCTCTCCATCTTTCTTTATCGTATTTCTCTCTCTCTCACTCCCTTTATTCAGATCAACAACGGAATGCTCGGAGCGATAGTGGGCGACCCATTGAACTTCAAGACGGTTACACTCACGTGCATGGATGGAGGGTGGTTCCGTGATATCGGGACACCCGAAATCACTGCCGCCACTTGCGCCGCAATCTAATCATAATGCTCTCTCTTTCTCTCGCTCTCTCTCTCCTTCTCTCTTTAGCGCTCTCCTTCTCTTTCTTTACCATTCTCTCCCTCTCTATCTTTCTTTCCTCCCTCTCCCTCCTCGTTCTCTCTCGATACCTCTCTCTCTCACCTCCCTCTTTTTTCTCTCTCCTTCTCTCTAACCATAAGTCATGCTCGTTCGGTGACACTGAAAGTGTTTCCGTGTTAGATATTATTAGATATTAAACATCGTTATTTGTATATAGGCGTGTCAATCGTTGGCTCACTAATAAAAAACTTTTGTTGTTGTTGTATGGACATGTTAAGAACTAATTGCACGCACATTTCTTGGCTTCTGTGTATATTATGTATATTCTGTTTGCACAGCAGTCAAGAACAGCAATCCTCAGCATCAGTTCTACTCCAAGAAGAATGAATATTAAATAAAGGAGGAATAACAATATATACATAGATATATGTATTTGCTCCTTTGAATACGCTCACACTGGCGCAAGAGCATACGAGAGAAAAATCGAATTATGCGAAGATAACCATTGACTAATTTGTCATAGATACCTTTATCAAACACACGGTGTACACTGCAAGGGTCGCATAGGCGAATCGTGAACGAAGAATGTATGAATACATGACTGAATATGTTACAGAGAATGAGGATGAAAGATCTTTGGGAGATAATGCAGCAAGAGCATTTGGAACGTTCAAAGAGAGCGAAGCCAGATAAAAGAAACGAACAATATCTCAGGCAATAACAAAGTTTCGCAACATTCGATAGAAACATTGGCATTTTAGTGAATTCGTGTATTTTTCTCGCTATTTCTCTATCGCTGTCTCTTTCTCATTCGCTCGCTCTTTCTTCCCTCTCTAACCTTCTCCCTCTCTCTCTTTCTCTCTCTCTCTCTCTCTCTCTCTCTCTCTCTCTCTCTCTTCTCTCACTATTTTCCTGTCTTCTCTCATTATTATGTTTTTCTCTTCTCTCTTCTCTCATTCTTCCTCTCTCCGGGCTATGAAGTTGCCATTTAATATCTCAACCGGATTAGCCAATCTGACTCAGCCGGAGCAATCATAGAAATGTACATTGCTTTCGGCAGATCAAAGAGACCACGTGGTGATTGATACACAGAGCAAGCACGCGAGCAATTTTCGACTACCCACAACGGAGAGCAAGGAGAAGAAAAGCATATGCCGAGCAAGAAGCACAGGATAGAAAGGTGTGGACTAATTGAGAAGTAAACCGGAACAATTCTCACATGAGAAGGTATATCAGTTGTTTCGCGTTTACGTCTAAAGCGAGTAATTACAATTATAAATTTACAGGTTGGGATATCGCTGTGAGATGGCCGGTTTCATTGTCTCCATCTTCCTGCTGACTTTCTTCCTTATTCGCTCGTCTCAAACATGCGGCGCGACGCGTACAACGACATTGCCAATGCCGCGAATGTGCGAATGCTCGGCGGTGTGCATTCTCCTTGGTTTTCCGTATATTAAATTTACAACTTTAATTAATTATGTACGTAATTCTATATTTGAAGTTATATCACAGCAGTTGAATCATAAATATCTGCCTATTCTTCACTGAGAAACGATCTTTCTTGAGGCTCTGATAAACGTCTCCCCGGACGTCGTTCAATCTAAGGCGTTCGACGAAGACGTCATTTCAGTGGACGGGAACGGACAATGCACTCGCCGTCTCGTCTGCGAAACGGCAACAGCGGCAGCCATTGAGGTCAGCAGCAATCATATTCTGTCCTGAATTTTCAAGCATTTTTTATATCCTACTTTACTATATAGCATAAATAGCTGTTATCATACATTCATATATTTAATTTGTTACACAAGAAATATCATTTTTCCGTATATTTTAGTTCAACAACATGGATACAGTGGCCGGGTCAGTGGCTATGCCTCGGACGGTGTCTACGACGTTGACGTGCAATGGGCAATTCTGGACGTACAGCATGAATCAGATGCCGATATCGAGGGCAATCTGCTACGATATGCTGGCGTGCCCGTGCGATCCGGTAGACAACCTATTGATCAATATACATATGTTTCGATTGGAAGTATTCAGAGAAAAGTCGATATTATACATGAGCATAGAGACATTGAGGGCATTTTCTTCAGAAAAAAAAGCATAGAGTTTTTGTAGCGTTTGATGATATCAGGCCTGAGCTGTAAAAAAAATGATGAAAATCGTCCGCATATTTTAAAATATGAAGTTACTTGTTGCGATGCTCTTGGAGGAACTGCACAATCATTTAAAAAAATTAATTACTGTTGTATTCGAGGGCTTGACGAACATATCGCCCGAGGGTGCACTATCGAAACCCATGGACGAGTCCGTCATCATCGTGGACAGACAAGGCGTCTGCCGGCACCGTCTTGTCTGCAATGCTAAAACCGCGGCGACCATCGAAGTTAGCGTGACATTTTGGCAGCGAATGGTTTTTTTTTTAAATATACATATTTTAGTTCCCTTTACTAATTTTCTAAATCGATACATAAAAATGTAGTTGTTGACACTATAATGTTCTGCCCTTCTGTCCTCGCCTGTTCAACAATCGCTTTGGCGCGAATCCGGAGCCGGAACATCCAAACACGGTGACGGTGATCCTCGAATGCAACGGTCAATTCTGGACGTTCATGATCATTATAGTGTCAACAACTACATTATAGTGGACAGAAGGGCAGAACATTATAGTGTCAGGCATGGGCCTGTTACAGACGCTATCTGTTTTGGCGATTCCTAATATTGCACCTTCAACATCAATTTTTTTGCAGATGCTAAAATTGATGTTCATTCTTCACTAATTGTTAGGACAGAGATTTCCTAACTATTTATCGCCTTCTCTATCTCTTTTGTTAGCTTTCTTTATCGCGTAAGAAACTATTCCCATTCACACTGATACCTGTAACGCTATTCGCCTCTCTTCAAATTGTACACTCCCTCACCTTCTCAGGATGTCTTGGACATTTTCCCAGACATTTTCGATGTCTTGGACATAATATTTTCCAAAAGTGTCTGCGACATTTCAAAGACATATGAGAGGCAGATGCGAGACCGTGTATTAACATAGGTCTTTTGCTTAGTGTCTGGGACATTTGTCTGCCACCCCAGAAAATATCCTGGACATATCCGAGACACTTGTCCATGTCCTCGAGGGAGAATAATCGTGCGGCAGAAGGGATCTTTTCATTGCACAATTGCGCGAATGAAAATGGCGTCTACTTAGCTCGCATAAAAAAGGGAAATAGCAAGTAGTTCAAAGAATATTTTTAATTGGTTTATTCGTTGTCTCTAGGCGCTACTACTCCTGGGACGTAAGAGGTATCTGTAACTCGGGCTCCAGGGAACTTTCCTTCACATTGAAGAAAAATATGCATGAAAAACCAAAATATGCACTTTTATTGCACGCTACTGTACTTAGCGCAAAGAGAATAATGAAATACTACATGCATATGAGAGAATAAAAGCCGCTTCTCACTTATTTCTCTATAGCGTAGCTAATGAATCACTTTTCTCCCATCCTTCCGCCCGATCTTTCCCTCTCTCTCTCTCTCTCTCACTCTCTCTCTCTCTCACTCTCTCTCTCTCTCTTTCTGTTTTGGTAAGCTCGCAGTGAATTCCTCTTCTGTGCACATTATTAATACCAATGATGCCACTTTTAGATTCCTTACCGCTGAAGATATTTTCCTTTATATCTTAATGTCTCGCCAATGTTCATTATCTCTGGAAAGTGTAAAAAATTTCATCAGTTGGAAACAGTCATTGCCTATTTCTCTCGATTTTCACTTTCTTGCATTCTTAAGCTCTTCGACGCTGACGTCATCGCCGTGATGGACGGAGTCTGCACAAGGCGACTCGACTGCCGAGCAGCGAACACGGCGCTCATCGAGGTTAGCATTATTCGATTTAATCGATTAAATCTCACCTCACTCTCTCTCTCTCTCTCTCTCTCTCTCTGTTTCTCACTCTCTCTCTCTAGATCGCTCTTTTTCATTCTCTCTCTCTCTCTCTTTCTCTCTCTCTCTCTCTGTACACTCTCTCCCTCTAGATCGCGCTCTCTCTCTCTCTCTCTCTCTCTTTCTCTCTCAACATCATATCTCTTTCTCTCTCTCTCTATCTGCCTTCCTTTCCACAGCTCAACAACGGCATGCTTGGCATGGTGATTGGCATGCCGAACTTCAAGACGGTTACACTCACGTGCGTGAATGGACAATGGGTCAGTCCGGTCGAGCGAATGCCAGTCACTTCAGCCACTTGCTCCGCCATTTAATCAGAATGCTCTCTCTCTCTCTCTCTATCTCTATCTCTCTCTTTCACTTTCTCGCTCTCTTTCGTTCTCTCTCATTCTCTTGCTCTCTTGTCCGCTTTCCTTCTCTTTAAGATTCTATCTATGCCTCATTCCTTCTCTTTTTCTCTCCCGCTCTTTCTGCGTCTCTCTCTTTCTCTCTCTATTCGGTTAGTGAAGTCTTTTAACGTCGGTTGGTGAAACTTTGTTTAAATTAAATATCCCTGTATGTTCATAGTACATAGGCGTGTGAATCGTAGGCGCATGTATATCAACTTTTCATTGTTATTAACTTATATTAATTATATGTCATATTTCGATTTCGCGAAAATCCACAATATTTATTCCGCTTGTAGAAGAATGAATAATAAAGGAGTTTTGACCCTCAAAATTTCATCTCATCAAAGAAGAAAGGCCGGTCTAAGTAGGTTCTAATGCAAGAAAAGCACTTATTTTCAAAGTTGAAGATGATAGGGTCGATTACCTTACAGCTTATTTCATCGCAAATGATGTGAATACGCGTGAAATTGGTTAAAGAAAAAAAGCATCAGCAAAATTATGACAGAACTTACTCATCACTGCTCTGCTTAATCATTGATCAGCGAAAACTGCATAGGAATGACATTGAGGATGGAGGAGAAATGAGAGGATTTTAATGGGCGCTGAAGCCACGGCACAGTTACACATAATCTTTTCCTGCCTTTCTCCCTTCTATCGACAGTGGCAGATAAGCAAAGGAAGATAGAAGAGAGTGGGTGATCTGATAATGAGGAGTTAGAGGGAGTGAGAAAAAGAGGGAGTGAGAAAAAGAGGGAGTTTGAAAAGGGGGAGCGTGGGAGTTGTGGACAAAGGTACTCGGCACATTTGGGACAAAGGCCGTTCCGCTCGCCCTTGCCCTGAGGGGTGATAGGGACTGCCAAGAGACCAAGAAAAGGGAATGGGATAAGGGAAGCAAAGTCGAAAAAGGGCAAATTTTCCGAATACATCGGCTTCATAAACCGGAAAAGAAGTGGAGCAGAGAACCCGAGGAGGATCTTAATTGACCTGGCAATGAAGCAGTGGAATTGCCAAATGAATGAGAGTGGCAATGGAGAACGAGAGAAAAAGATAAACGAGGAAAGAGGGGTGAAAGTACGTACAGTGAAATATTGAGGTCAAGAGAGAATAGAGAGGACCTGAGAGAAAAAGGATAGCCAGACAATAAAGAAAGGAGATGACAACAGGAAGAATATGAGAGCAGAAGAAAGAGAGATATGAGATGGTATGTATGTATGTATGTAGATCGTAAAAAAGATCATAGAAAATAGAGTCTTGCTAGAGGAAGTGAATGAACGACAGAAAGAAAGAAAGAGGAAGGCAAAGATGGAAAGAAAAGAGAGTGCGATTGATGGAAGAGAGATAGTGAGAATGAAAGAAAGAAGGAGAGAGAAGAGATAAAGTAAAAGAGAGGGAGCATAGATTAAAGGATAAAAAGAGGGAGAGAGGTTGTAAGAACGATGTGGAAAGAAAGATGTGGAAAGAAATGGTGAGAGATAAAAAAAGGTAGGCATGGCATATAAAGAGGGAGCGAGAGAGAAAAAGAGGAAGAAAATTAAGCTGCACTATTAGAATGAATTAGTTTGTTGGCTTCTTAGCAAGCGCGTTCTCCACGCGTTGTTCAGTGCCTTTGAGCGAGTGGAGAAAGATCCTCAAGGATCTTTAGGGTTGCAGTTCAAATTATCCGCGCCTAATTACTGTCTTTATTACAGTATGCTTGATTTTTGCCGTGCCGTTTTTTGCAGAGTTATTGCAAGCATTTTCTTTTGTCATATGTCAGGAGGAAAGACAGGCAATGAGTTAAAAAAAAAAAATTATACCTGCATCAATTGTTTAGGCATTTTACACTTTGTATGCTGCCTTGCCTCGACATTATTGTCAACTTCTACGGAATGTTCTGATGCATAGTCATTTTCTATATAATATATGTATATATTTATTTATATTTATTTATTTATTAATTATATTTTCTTCATGTTTCGTAAAGCCCCAAAATCAATTTGTAATAAACGGTAATAAAGAAGAAAGTGATGCCTATTCTGAGAAGTTCACACGTTTGAACGGATGATTAGTCGGCTTCTTCTTCTTCTTCTTCTGCTGGCTCTCCTTGCATCCGAAGAAGTCTCAGCGTGCGGCGCGATCCGAACAACGGCGCCGCCGACGCCGAGCCAGTGCATGTGTGATCCGGTAATAAATATTATAAAAATTTAAATATTTTACAAATTTTTAATTTATGCAAGAATTTCGTTAATTTATTTCAACAAATTTTACACAGTGGTGGAAGTCATGGTAAACAAATTTGTTAACAATATTTTCGAAAACAGATCAATATATTCCGAAAAATAATACGTATTTACATACATATATAAGTATGTATATTCCGAGACTTATGGCCTAGGCTTTAGTCAAGTGTTTAACCATAAGAATTTTTCTTGTAAAGGCAGCAAAGCAGTAGCTTATGTTCCTGTACTTTCCTTCTCGAGGCCCTTGTAAATGTGGCGCCAAGAGGTGGCGCGGGCGAGAAGGCCTTCGACGCCGACGTCATTGCCGTGATGAACGGCGTCTGCACGCGGCGACTCGACTGCCGAGCAACGAACACGGCGCTCATCGAGGTTAGCAGTATTCGATCAAACAAATATAAGATTAAAGATGATCTCGTGGCTGCCTTTCGCTTATACTTATATACATACATATACATATGTTTACAGTACATGTGAAAATGCTTCAAGATTTGTCAAGGCATCTTGTTGAAAGCAGACGAATAGTCTTTTCTTTCTGATTTATCTAAAGCATGTTCGTTGTACACATAAAGAGAAAAAACTATCTAGTATGCATACATAAACTATAGATAGACAACCTAAGGCTGTTCGAATTGTACAAAGAGAATATTAAGCTTCACTTTGTCATCAACAACTGTCCTCTCTCGCCCTCTCTATCGTCACTCCCTTAATAATTCTCTCTCTCTCCCTATCTCTCTCTCTCTTTATCTCAATATCTCCATATCTCTCTCTCTCTCTCTCCTTTCACAGCTCAACAACGGCATGGCCGGTATGGTGACTGGCGAAAATGCGTTCAAGACGGTTACGCTCACGTGTACAAATGGGCAGTGGCTCAGTCCTGTCGAGCAACTCGTCATCACGGCAGCCACCTGCTCAGCCATTTAATTATCTCTGTCTCTATCTCTCTCTCTCGACATATATCCGTCTTTTTTTCTCTCTCTCTCCCGCTTTCTCGACCTCTTTATCTTTTCTCTATCGCATTCTTTCTCACAAAGTCATGGTCGATCATTGAAAGTGAAAGTGTTTCCGTTTCAGTCATTAAATCCCGTGTTGTATGTACATACATATGTAGGTGTGTGAATCGTAGGCGCGTGTACAACCGATTTTCGTTGTATACACATATTATGAACTGTTAATTGTTGCTTTTATTGCATATCAGATACAAATTAGTCACATTTCTTGGTTACTTTGTATATAATATGCAATGCACAGTAGTCGTCGGACTAAGGCGACGACCCACAACATCAGTTCCACTTGCAGAAGACTGGTAATAAATTAAATCGGAATAATGATGTCGTGCATATTGAGAAATATTACGTAAGAAGATTATTATATTTAGCTGCAATATACCCTTGATATTACGAAAGTAGTCCATCATCCAGCCCGTTATAAGCCTGTGGTGCAAATAATCGTGGTGTGAAAAAAGTGAAAGTTCAGCTCAACTTTTTGATGAAAAAGATTGAGGTTGAACACTGAAAAGAGTGGATTAGTATGGATAATAAGAAAGATGAGCCCAACTTGCTCTAAAATGCTTGCTCAACAAAAATATACTTGAAACTCTATGCGGGCGAAACTTTTGCAGGGCTTTGGAAATTTTGACAGTTTTAAAGTGCAAACAAATTGCTTAATTGGAAGCTCTATTTGCCTGTCACTTGGTATGGTATTCAATGATGAATCAGGGCAAGCAAATCTTCTTTTCCTCTTTTTTCTAACAGAATCCTCTCTCCTACTTAAAACAAAACTAGGTACTATAGTTATTGAGAGATGGAAAAAAAATCAAAAAAGTTCCATACGAAAAAGACGAGCTCAGCTTCGTTTCTTCCTAGACTTGTTGCACCACTGACAATGAGTCATTAATAAACTGTGTTCTAACCCTGCCAACCAAGAAACATAATATACGTTATTTTTGAATCGAATGAACGAAAATTGACCGAGAACAGATGCACTATTCTTACAACGTACAGCAAAATATCGTATACCTGCATCTTATTGAAAGATGCTCAGCTTTTAGCAAATTTCGTCTGATGTTTGTTGTACTTATCTTCTAATGCTGATTAGTATTACCGCACCGCGATAATCGATTGGGAAATAACAAAGACAACGTAAGTCTCTTAAAATCAAAAGTGCATTCTAATGCTCTTTTCATTCTCTATATTACAGTGTACGCCTGGTTCGGGTAAAATTAAGATTATGTTCTCTGACAATGAGTTACATATCTGAAACTTTAAAGTCTTTAAAAAATTCTAGTCTACAGAACTCATATCATGTCGCCAATGAGATTCTCGATTGCCATCGGCATGCCAGCTAAGGGCCAACCGGCCAACAACGTGTCCGACGGCTGTTAGGGGATCACATTGATCAATATTTGTTCTACATAGTGATATAGGTACCGAAGAACACAGTGATGTATATGTGTTCCATTTTGTTAATCTGTATTTAAAAGAGCAGTTCACTGAATAAGTAGCGTGTGTTGTTACGAATGTGTATCAATTCGCACTTCTTTAAAACCTAGTTCGAGAAAGTTTGAACCATTTTTTTATATTGTTACAAAGTTACAAGTACATACGTATCATATGTATGTATGTCGCGGCCAAAATCTTTAACTGTAGGGGCACTGTACTTACACTCTAATGTACTTACACTCTAATGTTTCACATGCTCTCTATGCAGAAGAGGGTCAAACATTTGCGAGCGAGCATTCAAAATTGACCTATTTTACTCATTCGGTACTTGTTTCCTGTAACCTGTAAACACTGGGTTTGAAACAATCTTACTTAGTACCAGAAAACAGGTTTTGAAAACAGTCTCCCACGAGTGTCCTAAACTCTCTTTTTGCCAGAATATATGTAATAGGACGGGGTTTGGCGACATACTGGAGCGCTTTAGTGCCTTGCACATTAATATACATACATACGTACTTTCACATTAATATACATACATACGTACTTTACACACTTTGTATGAATTGCAATCTTGAATGCTTGTTATGAATCATAAAATTAGTCGCAAGTTTGAGTCTGATCATTTTCTCTGCCTCTTCAAGCAGAAGTGTATATGCAAAAAAATTTGGAAGAATTATCACCGTTTCCAAAAAAAAATGGAAGAAATATCATTAGAAGAATTATCATTGGAAGAATTCTCATTAGAAGAACTATCATTGGAAGAATTATCATTGGAAGAATTATCATTCTAAAATTGGAAGAATTATCATTGGAAGAATTATCATTGGAAGAATTATCAAGGAACCCTCTGTCAGTGTATCTATTCGAAAATGAACTGCCAAGAATGCTAGAGCAGCGTGTTTATGAAGCGACGGAGACGAGTAACAGTTTGATCAACGTAGCCGATAAGTCAGCCTAGCGTGCTTCGGAGAGTGCCTTTCTCATCTCATTTTTTTCTTTCATCTTAACTTCTTCCATCTCGCTAATTGTAAGATGATAGATGTCTCCTGTCAGCTTCCTACATAGGGCATTGTGTCAAGAAAACTAGGGAAGTTTTCCAGACCGTTCTGTTTTGTCTCCGCCTCTTCGCTACTTTAGCTAGAATATGAGTCCATAAATAGACAAAATACAAGTGGCTTAGGATACATCAATTTGGTTCGATGGTTGGAAAATACGGGAATATTTTGTATTTAATTCGGAAATTCATCTCTTGGACTAGCAAGTCAGTAGGCAGATGAATAGATGATAGGCGCGACATTCCTTCTCTTCTCTCGCATCCCCATCACTCCACCCACTTCTCTCGCCGTGATGCACTCTTTCTCTCTCCCTCTCTCTATCTCTCCCTCTCTCTCTCTCCCTCTCTCTCTCTCTCTCTCTCTCTCTCTCTCTTTCTCTGTAGCTTTGAACAACTGAAAAGAGCTAGCGATAACAGGTCTCATGCCGGAGTCTTCTCCCTGGATACACTTCTCTTTCTCTCTCTCTCTCTTCCCCTCTCCCCCTCCATTACTATTTTTCATCCTCGATTCACTCTCTCTGTCTCTCACACTCTGTCTTCACCCACCCCATTCGTTCATGACTGTTTCGGCCGGGCCGGCCGGCGGCACCGTCCCTCCCTCTATTACCCTACCGTAGTCCCCTTCACCCCCCCCCAGTAACACGCCACCAGTCACTCAATTATTTACTTAAAATGTTAAGTTTTGTTTGTTTTAATATATTCACTCGGATTTTAAGTATTAAGTTCGAGAACAATGTATTTAAATTTCTCCCCAGCTTTAAGTCTAATTAGCACAACGTCAACCCATTTCATTTTTACAACGCTAAAAATGTATCCTTTTAGTCTCCAGTATTTTTGAATAAATTCATTTCAAAAATCCCAAAAGTTTTATCAAGATTTTAAGAACAACTTTTGCGGTTCCATCATTTTTCGTCGCATGATTTTTCGTCACATGATTTTTCGTCACATGATTATACGTCACATGATTTTTCGTCACATGATTTTTCGTCACCTGATTATTCGTCACATGATTTTTCGTCAAATTTTTCCCGCAGATTTATGATTTTTCGTCACATTTTCTAATTTGTGCAATAAAACCGAACAAAATGTGTGAATAACGTTTTGTATGTGTTTAATACCACACTGAACGCACTGAAAAGTAATGAATAGCCGAATTTAAACAGAAAAAGCTAGAGAAGTGGAAGCTCACAGAATAATTCCGCTTTTTCAAAGTCCAGCTGAAGAACTGCCACGACGAGTTCAAGAAAACAACATTCGTCAACGGACTTCGCAATAACATCAAGAAAGCAGTTCTCATATTGAACCCTGCGAGTCTGGCAGACGCCATCTCAGCTGCACGATTCGAAGAATCCGTTCTGGAACTGGACGAAGACCTCATCCCAAGGATCAAGACATTGCAACCGCAAGATGACGACCGCAGCCAGGAAGTAAACAATATCCGTCAGCCGATGTACAATTTCACCCAAGGAGGTAGAGGAACACCTTTCGAACAAAGATAGCAAGACAGCAATCGCTTCCAAAGAGGAAACTTCAACAACTGGCCAGGGTTTACTCCCAACTTCGATACAACGACGACCGACCCTGAGGCCAACTACTGCGTCGGCGACTCCGATCCCGACTACAACGACGGCTGCTCAGATCCCAACTACTACGACGGCGAGTCCAATCTCACCTACTATGACGACTCCGACGCAAACGACTACTACGACAACGACGACGACGACCCCGATGCCAACTGCCACGAAGATGACTACCTTGGCGAATACTTGAGGGGAACTCGAGACGACGAGGAAGGAGAGGAATAAGAGCCAGAAGAGAGATTTTTTTTAATGCTTGTTAAATTGCTATATAACCGTCACAACTTACTGACAACTGTCTTGAGTCTGGAATTTATCACTGCATATTTCCTCTTGGAAACGAGTGCAGGAGGAGATCCGATTTTCAGCCTTCCCGAGTACGTTATTATCGACTTTGAAAAAGCGGAATTAGGCTGTGATCTTCCACTTCTCTAGCATTTTTTTTGTTTAAATCAGGCTATTCATTACTTTTCAGTTCGTTCAGTGTAATAAATGGTATTAAACACATACAAAACGTTATCCACACATTTTGTTCGGTTTTATTGCACAAATTAGAAAATGTGACGAAGATTGTTACCGTAACCCTAACAGCCGTCGGACACGTTGTTGGCCGGTTGGCCCTTAGCTGGCATGCCGATGGCAATCGAGAATCTCATTGGCGACATGATATGAGTTCTGTAGACTAGAATTTTTTAAAGACTTTAAAGTTTCAGATATGTAACTCATTGTCAGAGAACATAATCTTAATTTTACCCGAACCAGGCGTACACTGTAATATAGAGAATGAAAAGAGCATTAGAATGCACTTTTGATTTTAAGAGACTTACGTTGTCTTTGTTATTTCCCAATCGATTATCGCGGTGCGGTAATACTAATCAGCATTAGAAGATAAGTACAACAAACATCAGACGAAATTTGCTAAAAGCTGAGCATCTTTCAATAAGATGCAGGTATACGATATTTTGCTGTACGTTGTAAGAATAGTGCATCTGTTCTCGGTCAATTTTCGTTCATTCGATTCAAAAATAACGTATATTATGTTTCTTGGTTGGCAGGGTTAGAACACAGTTTATTAATGACTCATTGTCAGTGGTGCAACAAGTCTAGGAAGAAACGAAGCTGAGCTCGTCTTTTTCGTATGGAACTTTTTTGATTTTTTTCCATCTCTCAATAACTATAGTACCTAGTTTTGTTTTAGGTAGGAGAGAGGATTCTGTTAGAAAAAAGAGGAAAAGAAGATTTGCTTGCCCTGATTCATCATTGAATACCATACTAAGTGACAGGCAAATAGAGCTTCCAATTAAGCAATTTGTTTGCACTTTAAAACTGTCAAAATTTCCAAAGCCCTGCAAAAGTTTCGCCAGCATAGAGTTTCAAGTATATTTTTGTTGAGCAAGCATTTTAGAGCAAGTTGGGCTCATCTTTCTTATTATCCATACTAATCCACTCTTTTCAGTGTTCAACCTCAATCTTTTTCATCAAAAAGTTGAGCTTTTTTTAATTCATTGCCTGTCTTTCCTCCTGACATATGACAAAAGAAAATGCTTGCAATAACTTTGCAAAAAACGGCACGGCAAAAATCAAGCATACTGTAATAAAGACAATAATTAGGCGCGGATAATTTGAACTGCAACCCTAAAGATCCTTGAGGATCTTTCTCCACTCGCTCAAAGGCACTGAACAACGCGTGGAGAACGCGCTTGCTAAGAAGCCAACAAACTAATTCATTCTAATAGTGCAGCTTAATTTTCTTCCTCTTTTTCTCTCTCGATCCCTCTTTATATGCCATGCCTACCTTTTTTTATCTCTCACCATTTCTTTCCACATCTTTCTTTCCACATCGTTCTTACAACCTCTCTCCCTCTTTTTATCCTTTAATCTATGCTCCCTCTCTTTTACTTTATCTCTTCTCTCTCCTTCTTTCTTTCATTCTCACTATCTCTCTTCCATCAATCGCACTCTCTTTTGTTTCCATCTTTGCCTTCCTCTCTCTTTCTTTCTGTCGTTCATTCACTTCCTCTAGCAAGACTCTATTTTCTATGATCTTTTTTACGATCTACATACATACATACATACCATCTCATATCTCTCTTTCTTCTGCTCTCATATTCTTCCTGTTGTCATCTCCTTTCTTTATTGTCTGGCTATCCTTTTTCTCTCAGGTCCTCTCTATTCTCTCTTGACCTCAATATTTCACTGTACGTACTTTCACCCCTCTTTCCTCGTTTATCTTTTTCTCTCGTTCTCCATTGCCACTCTCATTCATTTGGCAATTCCACTGCTTCTTTGCCAGGTCAATTAAGATCCTCCTCGGGTTCTCTGCTCCACTTCTTTTCCGGTTTATGAAGCCGATGTATTCGGAAAATTTGCCCTTTTTCGACTTTGCTTCCCTTATCCCATTCCCTTTTCTTGGTCTCTTGGCAGTCCCCTCGATGAGCGCCGTGTTCGCTGCTCGGCAGTCGAGTCGCCCTGTGCAGACGCCGTCCATCACGGCGATGACGGCAGCGTCGAAGAGCTTCTCGCCGACGCCCGGACGTTTGATGCCAACGTTGATATGGGCCTGAAGGAGAGTCTCACATAAACTACAGCTTTCCTCCCTTCCATTATTGTTTATTTCCATTATTTCCACTTCACCTAATAATTTTACCACGTGTGTTACATATTTTGTTTCACGTTCCACCGTATAAATTGATTGATTGATTATAAGAGTAATTTTGGATTTTTTCTAAAAAAAAATTTAACTTTCCAACAGCTTTATGAGGACTACATATACATCTTTTTATTTGCTACGGTGAAAAGAAGAAATTCGTGTTGAGTGCGGAGTTCACCACCACTCTATATAATTATGAATAATGTCAATAAATGGGGGCGGTTGTGGAATAAATTTTGTAATTTTTTTTAATTAAAAAAAATTTTATTACCGGATCGCACATGCACTGGTTCGGCGCCAACGTCGTCGTCGTGCGGACGGCGCCGCACGCGGAGACTTCTTCGGATGCAAGGAGATTAAGTAGAAGAAGCAGCAACTGACGAATCATCGTTTTAAGAAGCTAAAAACTAGATCTTTATGTCACGCCATTTTAAACAAGGAAGATTGAACAAGGCATATGATTTTGTTAGACGCGAATACAATAGTCAGGAACATTCAAATAGTTTTCTTCTGAGTTTTCGGCTCATTTATAGCGTGGCACAACTGAGATCAAATGGCGATCTGTACTTTATTGAGTTTTCTTACGACTTGTTTTGGACAATATCGAAACATGACGCAGCCATTCGCACTGAAATATTGTTAAAAATATATGCATATATATAAATGTATTAGTAAAAATTGTTAATTCTGCGGAAAAAATGTGTCAAAACTGTCGAAAGGAAATATACTATGTTGTAACGACAACATTTTGTTGTTCTACCGCAATGCTATCTCTGAGGAAATCTTCCCGGTCGCTTACGGGCACTGACTAACTCGAGAAGAACGTTCGCCGCGGAGTCAGCCTGCAGTCATTCTAATATACACCACGGTTGAACACTCTTTGTACATTATAGGGTGTCTTCACCACTTTTTTCTATATACTATCTTTCCATCTCTTTCTGTCACACTCTCTCACTATTTCTCGCTCTATCAATTGGCCTATGCTTTCTCTCTTTCTATTTATCTCTTATCTCACTCTTACCGTCGTGCTTTCACTCTCTCTCTTCTCTTTTTTTCTTTTTTCCTTCCTTTCTCTCCCTCGTTTGGTCATGCTTTACCTGTGCCTGTTTCATGCTCTTCCCTTCACAGGACTCTATTTTCGATGCTCTTTTTATATCTCTCTTTTCTCTCTTACTTCTTCCCTCATATTTCCCTCATTATCTCGTTCGCTCCCTATTTCATTACACTCTTTCTGGTCTCTCTTCCCTCTCTCTCTCTTTCTCTCTCCGTTCCCCTCCTCCATTGACGCCCTCAACCATTTGGCAGTGCCATACAAAAAATTAAGGTCAATTAAGATTTGCCTCAGGTTCACAGTGCTCTCCTAACTTTCCAGCTTATTCCGCTGATCTATTTGGCAAAGTTGCCCTTTTCCGATTTCTCCTCCCTTATCGCTTTCCCTTTTCTTGGTCTCTTGGCAGCCGCTATCACCCCTGAGGGTAACGGGATGTGGAACGGCCTTTGCCCTGAAAATTTGCAGAGACATTTGCCACTCCCTGCTCTTTTTCTCATTCACTCTCTCTCTCTTACTCCTCGGCTCAGCCTCTTCTTTCTCCGTTCGTCATAGTTATCTGCGACTGTCGATAGAATGGGCAAAGACAGGAAAAGATTACGCAAAGTATTACTGAGCCCTTGTCTTCAGCGCCCATTCTCAAAGCCATTCTCTACGCCACTGATCAGCAGCTGATTTGAAGAGCAACATTCTCAAATATGATGACTTTTGTCATCCAAACTTATTGAATCCCGAGAAATTTTATACTGATTAATTTACATGTCCCCTACTTACAGGACTTGCCTAAGAATGATGCTAGAGATCTGCAATTTTGCACTGCACTTGAAAGCGCAAATATTAAAGGAGCTATCCGGGGAAGAACTAGGTAGATATATTTTTTTCCATGTAGATTACTGAATTCGCTTTGGTTGAAATCAAATTTGCGAATTTATAAAAACAAAAAGAGAAATTTGACAGGTGGCGATTTGACTACGGTCATGGTGAGCCGCCCTCCACTTTCACCTTTCTCTCTCTCTCAAACCCAACTTCATGTGACCGAATTGTATGAACGAACGCCTTCAACGTAGAAATATTCCGCGAACGGTTCCTTAAAGGAAGGCGATCACCGAAAAATATTTAATGCAAGTGATTCCTCACTCTCATTCTCGCATGCTATTTCGCAGATCGCACAAACCCGCTGCGTGAAAATAGCACGTGCGAATGAGAGTGCAAAGGGCCCTGGCAATTTCGAAATATCACATAATTTTTCGGTGATCGCCGTCATTTAAGCAAATTTAAATCACATAGATCAATATTTGTTATGTACTGAAGAAAAACATCAATATTGACGCCTTTATTCACCTCTAACAATAAACATTGCGGATGAAACAACCTACAACCAGAAAATAAACATTGCGGATGAAACAACCTACAACCAGAAAATAAAACAGCCTTTGAATTTCCCGCGCAATTTTCAAATAAAACTTTTAAAACAAAATTTTCAGAATCAAATTACAAAATTCAATCACGTATCGGCTGACACTGGGATGTTCGAAGGAATGCAGAGCAGATGCGGTTTTCGCATGTCCACGTTGGCCAAAGCATTCCCCGCTTCTCTCAGAAGCGGGCCGGGCCGTTCACCACGCAAGTGGCCGCTTTGTTCAACTAGAGCTGAGGGAGATAAAGATATATGTATATCGAGAGGGAAAGATATCAAGAGAGAGAGGAAGAGAAGGAAATAGAGAGAGAGAGAAAGACAACACAAAATTGGCCAGAGAAACCGAATTTTTCTTCACTTTCACTCATAGCTGACCCACAACTCCTTTCTTTCTCCGTTGGCGAAGAAAGAAATCTAATAATTATTATTCAGTTTAATCAGCCACAATCTTGAATTCGCGCCTTTTCAAAAATGTGATTTTTAGAGACGTGACTGCAATAGTAAGAAAATTAAAATAGATTACAGTTGAGTTTCGTGCTTCATAATCTGCCATTCTTCCGCGTAATCGCTCGCTATCGGCAATATACCATAGTTGTAGAATAAATGTTGTAATTAATTTCTCGTCGCACGAGGAGACTTCTTCGGATGCAAGGAGAGCCAGCAGAAGGAGAAGAAGCCGGCGAATCATCATTTCGACGAACGCCCGAAGCTAAATCATAAAGTCGCGCCTTTCTAAACAAGGACGAGAGAGCAGCGCAACAAGTTCTCACCCGCGTCCTCTCCGTTCACCGCCTTCGTAGACTTTAGTTCTACTTCTTGAATGAATGACGAGAGCCAATCTTGAGTGCAGCTGCGTGTGAGCGAGGAGGCGAATGAGAATGAGAATCGATCTCGTGCAAGAATTGTTCGATGTGTTTTCGAAAATATTATTTGCATATCTTGCAATTTTCGTTCGCTAAACAAAGGTGGAATGACGAAGTGCTCACTTTTCATACTGCTCGGTGGACAAATACATAATTCGTTTATGCATATGTACTACATATATATTTGTTTTACACAATTCTCTTCATATAATGAGGACGGAATAGAATTAGCAATATGGACTTATCGTTCGGATAAATTCATTTGTTTGACAAACAAGAATAGCGCAACATTCAGAAAATGTTACTCTTCTTCGTCTTCCGTTTTGTCTTTCTTGTTCATCCCGGTGGTCTGACAACTGTGTTGCAAGTGATATCCTTGATTTCAATGGTGTCGCCGGGCCGATGCCAGAAGTTGCCGTTGCACTCGAGAGTTGCGGACACTGTGCCATTCATGCCATCCGGACCCGCCATGACACCATTGTCGCTGCGGTTGAACTGAAGAGAGATGGACAGAGAGAGAATGAGAGAGAGAGAAAGAGAGAGAGAAGGAGAGGGAGAGAGACAGAGAGGAGGAGAGAGAGCGAGAGTGATAAAGAAAGAGAGATTGAAGGAGAGAGCGAGAGTGAGAAAGAGAGAGAGTGAGAGAGTTTAACCACCATTAAAGGATGCGAATGCTCAATTTTTTGCTTTGTATCAAGTTGCTCAGAACCACTGTGTAGGGAGCATTTAGCGTTAGGAGTTAGCGACTTGCAAGATCCTTTAAAGCTGCCTTACTTCAATCTTCCCCGAAATTCCGGTGCACTCAAACATTCGCGTGCACATGGAAGCATTGTCCGTGTTGATCCTATCGACATCGAAGACCTTCTCTCCGGACCCGGTTCCTGGAGCGGCGTTCACGAGTGCCTGCAGAAAGGAAAATAGTTATTCTAATTAGTGTAATTACAATTAGTGGTATCACATAAGCTACAGCTTTGCTGGCTCTCTGGGAATAATATTTGGATTATTCTAAATCTTGACTTCCCAAAAGTGGTTAAAATAGTGAGCAATAATACATATACGGTGCCAACTAAAAAAAAGGTGTTTCTTTTGCGTTTTCGGCCCGTTATTCACATTTGCACAAAAATGTAATGCACTTTTTGCATATGCAGCAAGAATGTACAAAATTGGTCAAAAAGTGTGAGTACATTTTTTGCGCAAATGTGCATATATTGTCGAAAACTCATGTAAAAAAACCACCGTTTTTTTGGTTGGCATCGTCATATATAAATTGGTGAATAAGGCTATTATTATCAGAACGATATCGATTTTTTTTGCTAAAAATAATAAACAAATATTGCTAACAAATTCCTTGAACACAACAGTGTAAGTAGGATTAACAATGTTAATAAATTGTAATAGTTGTAGAATTAATTTTGCAATTAATTACCGGATCGCACATGCAAATTCTCGGCGTCGGCGGCGTCGTCGTGCGGAGGGGCCGCATGCGGAGACTTCTTCGGATGCAAGGCGAGCCAGCAGAAGAAGGAGAAGAATCATTCTTTAAAGGAAGTATCCAGCGAATAAGAATACAGTAATCAGTCTTACAGCGCGCGCTCATAAAGTTGCCTGTCGCTCGGTCGAGAGAGCAGGTGAAAAAGGAGGGCTGCTCTGACCTACCGTAGAAAATTCTCTACCAGACATTTTCACGTCACTATTCCTCAGAATTTAATAGTAGAAAGTCGCTCAAACTTTCAGGATATATGTTTTACGGCAAGATGAACTAATCCATATGGAAAAACATAGGTTAATTATTCGCCCGATAACTCCTTTAAAACAGCTCAAAACTAAATTCTAATGTCGCGCCTTTCTAAACAAGAGCGAGAGAGCATGTGTTAGCTTCGCTGGGAGTCTCTGGGCGGTATGGCATAAATGAACTATGCAGCAGGACAATAATAAAAGTTGACTATAACCACAACGCATTACAATAAATTAATGTAAAATACTTTTAAGAAAATTAAAAAAAATATATTTACTAAATTCTGTTCTACTGCAACAATAAAGATCTCTGACAACAGGGAACTTTCTCACCCCCTCATGGGCATTGACTAACTGGAGGAGAACGTTCGCCAAGGAGCCTGTCTACATTTATTCTTATATACCCTATCTTTGAATCCTCTTTGTTCAGTTTAGTTTTTCATCATTTTTCTCTCGCTGCCACTCCCTGTGCCTCGCTTTCTACCTCTCTCGCTATTTCCATCTTTCCAATCTTTCATTCACAACTTCTTACTCTTTTTCGCTCTATCCATTGATCTATGCTTCCTCTCTTCCCCTTTATCTCTTGTCTCGCTCTCACCTTCATTCCTTCACTCTCTCATGCCTTCTACATCTTGCTTTCTCTCCCTCGTTCGTTAACGCTCTCCCTATGCCGATTTCATTAATTTTTTTCAATATTTCCAAGACCCTTTTTATATCTCTCTTTTCTCTCCGCTGTTTCGTTTATCCATCCATAACCTACGTTATGATTTGCCTCGGGTTCTCCCTCTTTTCCAGTTTGTGGAGTTGATCTATGTTGCGCTTTTTCAATTTCGCCTCCCTTTTATCTTTTTTTTTTCATTTTTCTTGCTCTAATTGGCAGCGGAACGGCATCTACTCATCAGACAATTCTCGTTTTTCTGGATTTGTTTTGGGAACCTTTGCCCCCTCCCCCGCAAGAAGGGACAAGGCAGGAAAAGCGCATGTAATGCTGTTACTGTTCCCACGCTCCAGCCTCCCTTAAAATAATCTGATCTTTCCGCCCTCTCAATGTTACTCATTCGCAGTTTTCACTTTCACCGGCTAATGAACGGACAAGCCAGAAATTTAAAATTGTGTGCCGAGAGCTACAAACCGAGGCTGCGGAGGCCACTACCGACTTTAAATAATACTCACAAGGAAAGCCTCTTTCCATAATACATGAAACCGTGATCGCAGGAATTTTATCTTAATGTGTCTTAAACCATTTTGAAAGTGCTGCCGTCGCATTCACTTTTCGAAGTCGCGGGTTCGATTCCCTTCGGTGACGAAGCTCTTTACAGCCACTTTTTTGTATAAAGCGATCATAAAGGGCAGTTTTAAAACGATTTTGAGCGTATGTAATATTTTCTGATGATAGTTTGGCGATGAGCTCTTAAAAATCCGAATGTGGACGTAAAATTGATCGCGGGCAAATTCACAAAAATTTGTTGCGTCAGGGAATGACGATGGCACACTTGAAGTTTTGATACAAATCTTGTAAGAGAAAAATTTTTCTCAAAATATAATTTCTCTTTAAATGTCTTCTCCGTCTCCTTCGCACTCTCATCCTCTACCTCGCTCTTTCGTTCTCTCTCTCATTCTTGCTCTCTCTCTCTCTCTCTCTCTCTCTCTCTCTCTTTCCTCTCTCACTCTCGCTCTCTCTCTCTTTTTCTTCTCTCACTCTCGCTCTCTCTCACTCGATCGTAAAATAAAATGACATATGACTGGGTGTATATACATACATCCTGCACACCCTTACAATAAGATTATAGTTCGCCTTGTCAATCTTATGTCTTGACGAATTGAATGAAGATGCCTCGGCATATCAATTCGATGAGTCAAACACGCGAGCATGTTGCAAGTTGAGCTGTTCTTCCACCATTTCTTTCCCTCTCTCTCTATGACTCTCTCTCTCTCTCTCTGACTCTCTCTCTCTGACCCTCTCTCTCTCTCTGAATCTCTCTCTCTCAGACCATCTCTCTCTGACTCTCTCCCTCTCTGACTCCCTCTCTCACTCACTACCTCTCGCATATGCTCTAACTCTCTATCACGCACTTTCCACTCGTTCACTGGGATTCTCCGGGGTTTTGCTCCCCTTTCCTCCATATCGGTCTCTTTGTCTTCTTCCTTGTGGAAGGGAGAGAAAGTGAGAGAGAGAGATAGAGATAGAGGGAGGGAGGTAGTGAGAGCGAGATAGGTATATAGAGTAAGGCTAAACTTAAAGAAAGAGGGGGGGGGAGAGAAAAAGTCAGATAAATGGAAAAAGGAGAGGAGATAGAGAGTGGATGAGGATGCTGGCCAAACACGATGAGTTGGCGCAGATCCTTGACTGTCTTATTTCTCTTTTCTAAGCTCTCTCTCTCTCTCTCACTCTCGCTCCCCCTCTAACATTCCTTGTTCTCTAGTCCTCTTTATCTTTCTCTCTCTCACTCGTTTGAATGCCTACTCTCTTTGTTATCTCTTGTCACATCTGATGAAGAGTTAGACATTTGAATTACAAGAAGAGAGAGATAGACTGTCAGAGAAGCGGAGAAATAGTTGAGACACAAGCATTCTGGTGATCGATAGAGAGAGATAAATAAAAAGAGAGAGCGCTTCAGCGAGTGAAGTAAAGAAAAAAAAACATCTCTCTATCAGACACATTCATATTGCTCCGTCGAGGGGATTTGCTCTGTATCATCGCTTGTTTTTTTCCTTTCTCAACGATCAGCTTCTCATTTAAACAAGCTCCTTGATCATATGTTCGTAAAGGTTTAGACGGAATATTTATTGCAGATTAAGTGAACTTTGATTTTCTGCCAATCTATCTCTGGTCGTTCTGAATGAGCCTCATTATAATACGCTAGAAACTAAAACATTTGAATGCTCCTTTAAGATTACAGCCGACAAGAGGAGAGCAGGCGCTCGGAAACCGGGGCAGGGCTCGATGCGGGGCCGGCAGCTTCCATTTCTTTCTGTGCCACTGTCAACGTACGAGGACACACATGCCGAGGGAGAGAGTCGATTACAGGTGTGCTTTCGTGTTATCTTACATACATATAGCATACTGATACTATCATCTCTTTTGTTGTATTTATTTCTTTCGCCAAACTAACTTACTCCATTGTTTCATTTATTTGAATTGCATACTTCTCTCTCTCTCTGTACTTATATTCTCGCTATCTAAATATTTTCTTATTTTTACTTGCATCAAACTCCTCTCTCTCTCTCTCTCTTCCCCTCATCTTATCTTTCTCTCGTACTTCTCTCTCTCCTTCTCTCGTCCTCTTCTCTCCTTTCCTCTTTCACTCTGTCGATTTTGTTTCCTTTCTTCTCCTTCAAGTTTACTCCAATTCCTTATCATTTCAGTCGTTCACTTCTGCGATGACCTCTTGAGCACTCTGATATCGGTATAAGGAATGGAGCGGAACTCGATGAATGTGTATTATCTCTTTCTCCGTTCTGGTTCGTAATCTCCTACAAATGTACATTTTTACATTGAAAGTATGTATGACTACAGTATTCTCTCTCGAAATAGAAGCGCGGTCTCGTACATAATGGCTTCTATCAGAAGGTATACGGTATCTATCGGGACGAAAGCTTTGTTCCTTTTATCCTTCCCTCCGGCGCCTTCTTTCCAGACTTAGCTATCATCAAATAGGGATCTATTAAGGAAGCCAAAACTCAAGCTTGAATTCGCGCCCTCTTTGACTGACAGAATGATGAGAGAGGATAATTATTTAGAGAGAACCAACTACAATGTTTACGAAAAATTAAAGAGATAATGGATGAGTTTCGTGTGCTGCTTTACGGAATATTTTCTCTAGCACAAACTTCATTTTATCGGTTCCCGATGCTTCTGTTAGATTTGCGATTGTTTT